>JAUMHH010183955.1:0-14736 GCA_032359455.1 Chlamys rubida | reverse complement strand
ATCGCTAGGCTGATACCTGTCCTTTGAAGATTACAAAGGAGAGACGCCCGACTTCAAAGCCTGTCAATTTTTACTGTCATGTGACAGCGAGATTCTTTTGATGAATATCAAGGATCAATCTAGTCTTCTTGTCTCATCAACAAGGTGGCATACACTGAGCCTTCAATTTGCTATGACATATTCCAGGGGTGCAGAGAGCGAAAGTGAGCATAACCCCTGAATATCGAGGATGGGTGACCCCCAACACTTCAATAATCAATATTAGTAGATGCTGAAGTATAACCAGAAATATGAAAATCAGGTCATGGTTTTTAATTGTCATCTAAATTGTAGAGAAATAATACATATAAAGTCATTTAGAAACCAAACATAACTTTTTGACAGTGGATCTGCTGATAAAACGATTGTCATGGAATTACAATGGAATCTGTATTATGATCACCCAAGGGAAGTTAAAGAAAGCGGTTGTAAAATAAAAGTGGTTGTTTTTTACAGAATTACACGACCGACCATAACTGACCTAAACTCCTTATTCCTAAGTTAAACAGACCACCGACCCACACGCACATTTAGCATTTGACATTAATCCATTTGACAGTTTTTGGTCCTACCCCTTAAGCTCCAGGTGCAAGTCAGGATCTTAATTTTTTTAATACGATCAAACTGCAAATACATGATAACAATTCTGACCATGCTTGAATTACTTCTCCCTAGAAATTAACGAAACAAAACAAAAAGTCTTATTTTCCTACATAAACTGTAGGTAAATTTACCATCTCCCCAATGGCAAATGGGTGATCTTGGGGTTATGAAATTCACAATTTTAATAAAGCACCTCAGGACCTTTCCAACCATAAAGACATGAAGAGGATTTGCTGAAGAAGAAAATTATTACCATTTCAACCAATTTGACACCTTTTTGCCCCACCCCTCAGACCCCTAGGGGACTAGAAGCATATAATTCACACACCCCTCAGACCCCTAGGAGGCAAGAAGAATTACACCCCTCAAACCCCTAGGAGGCAAGAAGAATTACACCTCTCAGACCCCTAGGGGGCAGGAAGCATGTAATTCACACACCCCTCAGACCCTTTGGGGGGCGAGAAGAATTACACCCCTCAGACCCCTAGGGGTCAAGAAGAATTACACCCCTCAGACCCCTGGGGGGCAGGAAGCATGTAATTCACACACCCCTCAGACACCTAGGGGGCGAGATGCATGTAATTCATAATTTGTTTTTGGTACCATGGAAGCTTCTTGAAACGTTTTGCCGAAATTGGTACAGTGGTTCTGAAGAAGTCGAGAATGTGATCTGTTTACAGACAAACTACACATGATACACAATAACAAAGTAAAGGCAATCACAATAAGTCGTCTTTAGACACTCTCGGGTGACGTAGGAAATTCTTTTTCACATAAAATTTCACATAAAATAAGTATTATTCTCACAATTATTGACAAGACTGACGCATTGAAACTGAAAATAGCATCCCTTATTCATTCCAAGGGAAGCAACTCACTAAAGGGGGTATGGTGTGTTGAAACCTGCAGGCATTTCTACGTCTACAGTTGCCATGAAGCAGGAAGTTGTGGCAGTATCCTCCCCATGATAAGAAGATGCTGGCTGCTCTGGAAACCACCGCTGGAGTCAATGCAGAAGGTACATTGCACTGGAATCAGGTAAAGACAGTTCATTACTTTATAGAAGATTGGGCTAAAAATGAAATACAGCTAAGATATACCTGTCAATTGTGTAAGATTGACCTGCCTTACCATTGTCTAGCGATTCAGAATCACATGTGTATTATATGAATACATGTATTCCTGTGTAAGTCCTAGGACTGTCATCAATGTATAACTGCCAAATGTCCAAATAAATGTGCATAACAGATATGTTAAGGTTCTTAGTGTGCGAGTCCTTATATAACAAAGTCTCCATGTCACGGTAAGGTTGCATACATCCTTAAGTCTCCTTGTCACAGCAAGGTAGCATACATCCTTAAGTCTCTATGCCAAAGTAAGGAAGTGTATATCCTTAAGTCTCTATGTCACAGTAAAGTATTAAGTCTCCTTGTCACAGTCAGATAGCATACATCCTTAAGTCTCCTTGTCACAGCAAGGTAGCATACATCTTTAAGTCTCTATGCCACAGTAAGGAAGCATACATCCTTAGGTACTATACAGCCTTAAGTCTTTGTAACATAGTAAGGTACCATACATCCTTAAGTCTCCATGTCACAGTAAGGTAGCATACAGCCTTAAGTCTTTGTAACACAGTAAGGTAGCATACATCCTTAAGTCTCCATGTCACAGTAATGTAGCATACATCCTTAATTCTCCATGTCACAGTAAGGTAGCACACATCCTTAATTCTCCATGTCAAAGTAAGGTACCATACAGCCTTAAGTCTTTGTAACACAGTAAGGTAGCATACATCCTTAAGTCTCCATGTCGCAGTAAGGTACCATACAGCCTTAAGTCTTTGTAACACAGTAAGGTAGCACACAGCCTTAAGTCTTCATGTCACAGTTAGGAAGCATTCATCCTTATGTCTCCATGTTACAGTAAGGTAGCATAAAAAACTTTGGTATTCATATTACATCTTTGTTTCTTTTAAAAAATATTCTATTATTTCTAAAACCCATTTTATTTACATTTATAAAGCACTTTTTTGAAAATTAGGAAATTAAATTAAAATATTTAAAAATAAAAAATATGCTTCTCTTCATCTTTAACCCTTCCTCCGTCAATATTGACTCTATAACTTAATCAGAACCAAGTGTCCCAGTACAGATCTATGAATGATTTTCTAAGGATAGTGAACGGCAAAAGTAAGTAAACACTTCTAAAATATTTATATTGTTGCTTAACATAACGTTTATTGCAAAACCAATTTTATATTGATGGAATCTCATCATTGGCAGGAACAAAAAATCCCAAAATCTCCGTGACTTTGTTTGATGTTAGGTATAGATATCGGCGTCCATACATTTAATACTCTGAGCACTTACACAAGACACACTAGTAAAGCATGTGCAAATTGTGCCACATGACATCGGTAAATTTCGCTTGCAAAAAGCGTCCGGTTTGAAAGTATCAGCAACATCACAAGGTTCAACAGGGGATAGAAATTGTGTGATAGGTATTCAGAAATTGTGTGATGGGGATTCTACAAGCCAGGGCATTAGCAAACGTCATTCGGTGCATGTGATGAAATGCACAAGTGTCAAGATTTAATGCCTTTGACAACAGTACCGACGAGAAGGACATGCTAAAACAACTCACTGGAGCAGGACGTTGACGTGAAACGACATAGCGTCAGGATCGTTGCATCACCACAAAAGGCAGCTGCACATAATCCTTGGTAGAGTCAAGGCGGTTAACTACAGGGATAACATTCTAACGCCTATTGCTGTACAATTAATCCAGATTAATGGTCCAACTTATCTTAGCATGACAACACCCGTCCTCAAAAAGCGAGTCTCTACTACCCCCCCCCCCCCACAATAAAACACCTTCCACCAGATTGCCTCACCTGTATTTTGGAATGGACAATTGACGATTCATTGGCCTGGTCCATAGCCGGCATGGCTACAGACGATTTCTCAACAGCCTCTAATTCAGACTCGACTGCAACCAAAGACCTTCTCTTGGAAACTGATCTTTTGCTGCAAGCAAAGTCATTGAATTTGAAAAAGTATATATGCTGACATATTTTTTAATTAACAATACCCCACAGCAGATTGACATCACTACCCCACAGCTATGGAGCAATGATACATACACCGGTATATATGTATATCAAATTATATTCTAATACACAAATTATGTTATAACGTATATCAAATTGTATTATGACACATATCAATAATTTAAACACTAAACATTTTGATTTTTTTTCAAATTTTCATTTCTATTTAAATTCTAATTTCGCGGTGGTTGTTCAAGAGGTAGAACAGCCCATAGAATTGCTCACTGATTGTTGTTTTGTGACTTTCCCAGTAAAAAATGTAGTTCTAGTAAATATACACAAAAAAACATCGATACAATTTCCATAATTTAATCATTCAATTCACATTTTATGATAGTCTTACATAAAACAGTGAACAAATTTTAATTGTAGTGGGTTTTTTTGCTGATCTGCTCGTTATTGCGGAGGGGAATAGTGATCTGATAGTTAGTCACTACAACTGTTTTATGGTCTTGTTTTATGGAACTGGCTTTGATAGTGTTAAATAGTGGCAATGCAGAGCAATATATAATGATGCATATGATTACCGTAAAAATAAAGCACATCGAATCATTTATTGTTATTTTAGGAAAAAATCATACCAAAATTTTACTAAAATTCAACAGAAAAATAGTTAATATAAAATTATATTAAAATCACAAAAATAAATATCAATAAAAAAATATTTTTACTGGCAGTACCTGATAACAGACCTGACGTCGTCTTCATCACCAAGGAAACTCGCCTCATCCGAGTCGTAGTCAATAGACAGGATGTCCCTTTCTTCATCACTGGACTTTTTCTCATAAAGTTTCGATGGAGGTGTCAAGGGAGATACTTTGTGAACAAAAGATTGACATGCACATAATAGGTGAAATTGTGAATAAGGGTTTAAAATAGTGTCTATGGTAGTAACTAAGGCAACCAGAAAAACTCATTTACAACCACTAGTAGCATTGGACCATAAGTCATCTAGCAATTGAATTAATTTTTGTCATTTCTATTCTTTTTTAAAGATTCTTGTCTTTTTTTTGTGTGTATAACATACAGTCACTTTTATAAACAAACAAACAATATCGAAAGTTCAAAACTTTATAATCAGGCCCGCAAGTTTTTCATTTGGTACCAAATGTTTTTCTCCTATTTTCTCTTATTTTTAAAACTAACTCTGACTCCTAATGTATAAGAATATGCTTAAGTGTATCCCTGTGATGTAGAAAGCAGCTTCTTTATCAAGAGTTTCTAAATATCCATCACTTATCATATCTCTTACGTATACCCTAGCCCTACATAAAGTGTCCAAATGAATCAGGATAATAAAATATAGGATTTCTCACGACACATTACGTACTCAGAAAGGGATCTGATGATGATGATGATGTATCAAATGTTTATAACAAAATGAAGCAGTTTGCCTACCGTATCAGATTTTTGGTTAAAAAGGGACATAACACTTTTACTGTAACCAATGAAAATATGTTTACTTACTGATTCAAACTTATATACTTACTGAAATCATGTTCCTCCTCTTCTTTTTCACTATCTGACTCCTTGGTTTCTTCTTCTTCCTCTATATTGCTCTGTCCGTCATCCGAAAGATGATCGTCAGAACTATCAGATCTGTCGTTATTTCTGTGGTCATCGTCATAATCATCTGATCTGTCGTTATTTCTGTGGTCATCGTCAGAATCCTCCTCGTCATCTGCTATAGTTGAATTGTGATAATTCTCTTCATCAGAAAGCACTGACAAATTTTGTATTTTCTCATCATTGTCATAAGGTGTCGCAGAAATGCAGTCTTTCTCTTCCTCCCCCGTCTCCTCAGGCATAAACTCCGATGACTTTTGCAACAAATCCTGCTTTGTGTCCATCTTCCCATCCTCTGAAATGTCCATATCACCATCTTCATTGAAAATCTCCATTGTGGCATCATTTGAGATTTCCATGACATGGTCATCATTTGACATGACTGCTGCTGTGTCGTTCATCTCCGATCCAAAGTGAACAACTTTGGAACCCATTGGAGGTTTGTTTCCACCAATGACCGACTTCCCAGCTTTACCCACAGACGGGTTGTCCCATGGAGAAACGTACGGTCCTTCATCGTTACTGTAGTCGTATATAGAGGGTATATCCTTCAATATATCTATTAAATAGTTTTTGTTGCTCTGTTGTTTTGGTTTAGAACTGGCCTCACCAACCTTCTTGCTTTCCTGTGATGCCCCAAACTTCATTGGCATCTCGACTCCGACTCTGTCTAGAGGCGATCTGAAACTCTGCTGAGGTTCTCCACCTGCTGACGAAGCAGTCGTTCCAGATGAAGCCCTACGGAAACTTTTTCCGAATTTAACAGTTGGACCTATTTGTAACGAAGAAAATATGTCAACAGGTTTTGTCAGTAGCTTGCCACTCTTTACAGACCCCGACGAATTTGAATTATCATCATTAAAAGGTGCTGTAGACTCGGTCACCTCAGCAAGTTTTGCTGCTTTGTTTTTGCTCTGAGCTAGAATCTCCTCAAATGGCACGGGAAAATCAACTTCTGGTGGGTCCAAATTTTCCTTAGTTTTCTTCTTTTCAATATCCTTTTGTCGTTGAATGATACCCTGCACGATCTTATCAATACTTTTTTTGTTGGATTTCTTTGGGCTTTCAGTTTTCCTTGGTGATGTTGTTTCAGAGCCACTTTGGAACTCGGCATCTTTCTGCCACAGCATCGCAAGTCCATCACAAACATTGCTAGCATGCATCTCCTCCATGTTGCTAGGAAATATCTCCACTGTATGGCTAGGGAATCTCTCATCTGTGTCAGTAGAAACCTTTTCCTCTGGATCACCAGCAGGTTTCTCATCCAACCTGGCCTTGGACTTGGCAAAACTCGGTTGTTTGGACGGAGGTCCTTCAGAGGATGTCTGCCGGTCTAATTTCCTTTTCTTTAACTTGTGCTGTGAATATGCTGGAGTACTAATGGCCATTTCAAAGGCTGTGATGGCTGCACTTGTGGGAGTACCACCTGATGCTGCTGAACTTGTGGGAGTACCACTTGATGTTACTTTGATCAGCTTGGATTTAGATTTCTCCTTATCTTTCTTAGTTTTAGGAACTTTTGGTCTTTTTCTTTGACTTGGTTGACATTCTACCGATTCTTCGAGAACTGGTTGTTTGGTTAGAGTTGATTCCAGCACTGGTAGGGTCTTTGACTTCTCTTTCATGACTTCTTGGTGGTCACCTAATTTGTTTTTTAGGCCATCTGAGTGACTGTCTGATTTGTCTCTAGGAGTATCTGGTTGACTGTCAGATTCAAGGACAAGTTCTCCTTTTGCACTTGTGTTTTCACTCATGGAGCCATCTGTACTACCCAATATTGATTGCTTTGAATCGGCTTGACCTACATGTACAACAGAAGAGATGCCAGGGTTCTTGCCTGTTTTTCTGCTCGTGGTCTCCGCGATGGTTTGAATTTGTGTGAAATGTCCTGTACCTAGGTTGGAATCAATTTCATCTTCACATCTCACTTTAAAAGTTTCTCCTGATTTTGTTATGGTCTCTGAATGTTTGTTGGAGATGTGTCTTTTTAAACCCTTTTTGGAGACATAAGTCAATACGCACAATTCACATTCAAATTTTCTACTAGGTTGATCCTCAGTTAAAGCTGACTTGGCCGGGTTTTCTGTCTCTTCTACTGTATGAATTTGTGTCCTGCTTTCAACTTGGTCTTCCTTACGGTCTTCCAGAGGTCTTGTGTCCACATCTACAGGAAGGTTCAAATTGTTTGGTGCTGTGTTCCTACTAACAGTGCTGATTTCCCCAACGACAGCTTTCCCAGAATCTGTAGACTTCAGAAGGAATTCTTCCATTGTCAGCTCACCGGAAGGTTGGGGAAACCTGACAAGTTTCACTGTACAATTTCGATGAATACGAAATCCAGTTTGATCAGCAACTTCTCTGCAAATCTGGTCATCACTTTTACACACATAGAGAGCAGGTTGTTGATCTTGCTGCGTGTCATCACTTTTACACACATAGCGAGCAGGTTGTTGATCTTGCTGCGTGTCATCACTTTTACACATATAGCGAGCAGGTTGTTGATCTTGCAGCGTGTCAGCACTATTCTGCACCAGGTATATTTCCTCTTTCGTACAACCACTTGCTTCCTGGACAGGAGGACATTGTACAGTTGACTCAGGCGATATAGTTTCTGACAAAGACAATACAACATCTAAATTCTGATCAGATAATGGTTCTGTCACCAGATCTTTCCCTCCTTCTTCACATGCAGCTTTCTGGTTTTGATTCCTTTGTCGTTCCGGTTTTCCTTCCCCACGACACTCCGGTTCTTTCTCTACATCACATTTTGACTCTTTCTCTCCCTGATGCTCTAGCTTTTTGTCTCCCACACGTTCGTGTAATATTTTCTCCTGCTTAAAAGCTTTGTTTCCTAGCTGGTATTCCTGACAGTGCTGCCCTCCTTGTTGTTTATCGGGGGAGTTCATGACATCTGAATCCTGTATCGGAGACTTATGGGTGTCAAATGAAGCGTCCCCTCCAAAGCTTTCCAACAGGCTGTGCACGGCTGCCTCAGACTCATCCATCTTTGGGTCGCTCTTACAAGACTGAAGCTTCAAGTGTTCTCTTGAGCTTTCTACGGAACTATGACCAGCTTCCTGTGCTTGTGACTCGCTGTCACCGCCACACAAGTTTTCCACCTTATAACAGTTCCTTACTGGTTTATCCCTTCGTTTATGACTGGACTCAATATGACAAATAACACTACTCATATTCTTGTAAGTTATGTCACACAATAAACATCGGTACTGGATATTCATGTCGTACCTCTCCTTCAGCTTCGCCTTTGAATTTTGATTTGAAGATGGATCCGGATCAATTTCTATTTCCTTACATATAAGTTTGAAAG
Organism: Chlamys rubida; assembly: GCA_032359455.1. Lineage (NCBI taxonomy): Eukaryota > Metazoa > Mollusca > Bivalvia > Pectinida > Pectinidae > Chlamys > Chlamys rubida. Next base: position 6,091 of record JAUMHH010183955.1, on the reverse strand, counting down.
CGTCGTCTGAACTTGCGTGGGTCTCTGAATGTTTACTAGCAATATGTTTCTTCAGATTTTGTTTGTTTGCATATATCATACCGCACAATTTGCAAGCAACTGAGTATCTTGGCTGTTTTCTGAAATCTTCCGGATGATATCTAGCTTTGTGTCGTCCTAAATTCTCTTCTGAAGAAAAGAAGTTACCACACACACTACACTTTGGTGGCCATGTTTTATCCCCAGCTTTCACTGACAGATCTTTCTTAAGGAATCTGTCCTTCAACGATCTCCTTCCTGGCCTACCTTCACTAGGACTTTTATTCAAAGCAACACTTTCCGTAGGAGTCACACTTTTTTCTTTTTCAGAAATGGTGATGTTTTCTTCACTTTGATTCATCCTTTCGTTCTTGCCAACATGACAAACACTTTTTTTGGTGATGTTTGTATTTCTCAACGCAGTGTCGGTTCCATTGTTGCCTTGCTGCACGTGTCCATCAGTGAGTGAAGATTCCATCATTACTTGTGCATTGTTCACTTTTGGTATCTTTTCAACATGGTCCAACTGTCCAAAAGAACAAATATTCTTGGCCTGCTGATGTTTTGATTCCTTTTCAATGAGCATGGAACAAGTCTCTACTGTTCTGTTAGGGGACTTCACGATTTCACAGTTCTCCATTTTCTCCACATTCTGTGACCTACTTTTAAATCCAATGCCTTCCTGCTCAATTCCACATTGTTCTAACTCAGAATCTGTTTGGAATATACCTGGACTAGCAAACTGAATAATTTCCATAATTTCCTTTATGACTTTCCCTTTAAAATGGTTGTTGTTCGCATCACCCAGTGGTGTGTTCACGGATGCATACAAACCATCATCTGACAAAGTCACCTCTACGTTTGTATCGGAGAATAAGTCGCCACGTGAACCATCCTTCAAAAGAAGATCCAGATCACTTTCATCGAAATCCTTCAAAAGATGTTGGCTGATCGTGTCTACCGTAAGAACTTTGGCACCACTACCATCACTCTGTCCCTCATGTGTATCTGTCATATTGTCTGACAGCAAGTCATAACCTACCTTCACATCTGGTGATGTGATGCATTCTCCGTCTATCTCATCAATAGTGGTGTCAGACGGTGTTTGACTGGGAACAACAACACTGATCTCCTCTGACTTTTCCTCATCATCTTTCAACATGTCTTCACTTTCAGGATGTTTTTCAGATTCCTCCATTACCTCAAAGCATGATCCAATTGGTGTTTTTTCCGACGGCTCTCGGTGAACCAGACGCTGCTTCTTTACGCATGCAGGAGCGGGTTTGTTCCGTTTTGACATACCTCTTTTCTTGAGCAAACTGTTTGGCAATGTTTCCTTTAAAGTCACTGAATCAGGTAGCTTTTCCACTAGCACCTTTGCAACACCCCGTTCCTCAACATGCTTAAGAAGACTGCCAAAAGACTTAGAGCACAGTGTTAGAATATTGTCAGTGTCATGGTGCTCACTGTCTATCTCCATTTTCTTCCCTGGCGATTTCTCCAACACTTTGAGCCTAGCATATTGGTGCATGGAAATGTCCCGAGGATCCTCATCACTACGATGCGTTTCTTTAATGCTGGCTTTCTGCAAATCTTCCTGGTGTTCAGAATCTGACGCTTTCATCTGTACACCTACCACATCTACCTCTTCCTTTACATGACCTTGGTTTGTCCTCTCCCCCACAGACAGATTGCTGGCAGATGTCTCGGCACGATCTCCTGCTGGTCCTACAATCGTCTTGCAAGGAGCAGTTTTTTTAATGTTATCGCCAGAGGATCTCACCAAATTGGCAACTGTTGCTAGGTCACTTCCTGCAGAAACATCTCCAGTGTTTCTCACAAGTTTTATATCATCAACGTCACCGACACTTCTCTTCTGAGAACTCGCATCACCAGAACTTGTCTCTCCGCTGTCTACTTCAGAGTTTCTTGCCAAATTCCTTTCAAAATCGAAACTGATTGTTCTTTTCTGAGAATGTAAGTCATCGTGACCAACAGAATCTGTTGCCCTGGGTGATTTGTAAACAGCTGTGTCATCAGAACATGTCAGTCGTGTTGCTTTGCCATCACTTTTGTTACCAGAACGAGTTCGTCTTGGAGAGTTCCGAACGTCCGAGTCACTGGAAACCAAGTTTTCTGGACACGTCACATGTTTTCTATCTTTCATGTTACTCTTTCTTGGAGATGTTAAGTCATCACTGTCACTAGTAACAGAGGAAACATTTTCACCAAGGGCACTAAGCATGTCATGCTGAATGCCTGATGTAGCCTTCTCAAAGTCAGACGACAGTCCATCCGTTGAGGAAATCACATGTATAGCTTGTGGTGTGTCTGACAGGCCAGTACTTGATTCTCCTCGACACTTCCGATCATCATCTGACAGAACGGTCCTTCTCTGCTGAGAGAAATCACGAACGATTTTCAATTTCAATCCTGTTAAATTACAAAAGAATCTTTCCTGTGTCCTCACACTCCTTACATCTGTTTTCACATCTCTGGTTATTTTCAGAGTTAATTTGTTCAAATCGTAAGATTTTTCTTCATGCACAATTTTCCATTTCAAGTCATCGTGATGTTCAGGTGACCGTTGATCGTCTACATGAAGGTCACGGGCACTACAGGACTTCCCAAACATAAGTTCTCGAATATCATGGTCATGGCCTACACGATCAGCCTTACTTCTTGAATGTAATGTTGTGTGTTCGAGATCAGCCTTACTTCTTGAATGTAATGTTGTGTGTTCGATAGGTGCTTCCTGCCTTTCCCTGGTTGTTTCTCTGCTGGAAGACATTTTTTCTGCAAGTATTGTTTGCTCTATTCTATGACTAGTATCTCCTGCCTCTGAACCTGTTTTCTCCTCTGATGCCAGTTCAGGTGATGTCAGTGTTGGATCAGCAAGAAGTTGATCATTTTTTGTAGCAATGGAACTAATATTTGAAGGAATGTCAGATGTGTTATCCTTCAAGCTAGACTGTGATGAACAGGTCAAAGGCTCGGATGCATTGGTTAATTGCCTGGATGACTGTAAAGGTTTGGATGCATTGGTTAATTTCCTGGATGACTGTAAAGGTTCGGATGCATTGGTTAATTGCCTGGATGACTGTAAAGGTTCGGATGAATTGGTTGATTTCCTGGATGACTGTAAAGGTTCGGATGAATTGGTTAATTTCCTGCTGGATGACTGTAAAGGTTCGGATGCATTGGTTAATTTCCTGCTGGATGACTGTAAAGGTTCGGATGCATTGGTTAATTTCCTACTGGATGACTGTAAAGGTTCAGCTGAAGACATATATGTCTTGGTTGTAGGTGCAGATGCACTCTTGGTTGAATGAGCATATGGTGTTAGTTCAGATGAAGTTGTCTTTTTCCTAGTTAGTTGAGTAGAAGGACTCCTGGTTGAATGAACGGATTGTGATGAACTAGTTAAATCCGACGACTTTGCCGATTTCCTGGATAAACGTGAAGAATTTGAAGGTTCAGATGAAGACCTATCTTTCCTAGCTGGTCGTCGAGAAGAACTCTTAGTTGACTGCATGACAGGGTCAATATCAGTAGCTTCAACCAGTTCAACAGAAGGAATACCTCTTGCTGCAGGCGATGAAGAACCAGCTGAAAGTTCAGTGGAATCTTTCCTCTCTGGCTTGGAATGACTCTTGGTTATAATGCCATCTGAATGAGTATTTTCCTTTGCATCTGGCTGTGAAGAACTTCTTGTTATACGCTCAGTAGAAGTTTGGGATTTCAGAGAAGATTGTCCTGTAGTCTTGTCTGATTTCTTATTTGACTGGTCAGTAACGTCTTCTGTACAAGAAGAAAGTATTGAACCTTCCATTGATGGCTCTAGATCTCCTCCACTTAAACTGTCCACCTCCATGAGCTTGAGTTGCCGATCATCCACCACTTCTGGTGTAGTGTCTTTGGAATGGGTTATCTCTCCTCTCCCTGCGTTCCGTAATCTACTCCGTGTCTTTCTGACATTTTGTACATCGTTAACTGATGCTTCCTCCTTCCTCACAGAGAGTTCTTTGTCACATTTGTCTGTTTCATTTGGTACCTTGACAACCTTCCGTTTATCTGACACTGTTACTGGTTGTGATTTTGGTTCCGTGGCATTCAATCCATAGCTTATTCTTGTCGACTTTCGTTTCGATTTTGGTCCCAGTTTGGATCGAGTCATTGGTTTTTCACAGACATTGTCTGTTTTTTTTATGTCTTGACCAGGTTTGGTAGTAAGAGTTATGTCTTTTGGCCCTGTGGAAACCACACTGTTCGTATAATTGGACTTTTTCATGTCTAAACCATTTTTGGTTAATGATTCCAAGTCTTGCTTTTCAGATTCCTCAGTTGATACTACAACATGCTTCTGTGTGAAATTTTGGAGAGCTGCAGGGTATGGAGGCAGTCTATTTAATTTGATTTTGATTGGACTGAGAACAGTGCCCTCGGGAATTTTTATAGTGTTGTTAGTGCTCAAAGAGCTTGATTGACATGATGTGGATGATACAGCTAGCTTGGTGGCGGAATTTTGGCTGGAAGCTGACATTTTCTCAGTACAGTCTTTTGCTCTCATAATCTGAGGTTTTGCATCCAGAGAGTCCGGCTTTACCTTGGTACTTCCAGGTGCTGAAACACTCGCAGTCTCACTTGCTTTTGACAAATCAGAAAAATAATTGTCGTCGACGACAATATGGCGTTGATTGTGCTTGATCTCCATGTGTTTGTCGTAGATCTTCTGATAACAAAACTGCTTGTAACAAACAACGCAGTAAAGGTGAGTTACCTTCAGATGGTTCATCACTCCTTGACGTGTAGCATAGATTTTCTGACATAATTTACATTTCAACTTCTTCTCACTTTTTTCATATATTTTCTCAATCGGGTGCATTCTTTTGTCAGAACACTTGGTGCTCGCTTTCTTGAGAGGAGATTTCTCACGAGGTGGTGAAGATAAGCCTACTTTAGGATGTAACAGTGTCCCATTCGAGGGGACTTTCGGTTGAACAGATTTTTTCCTTATTGATGCCTTTTCCTTGGGTGGGCCTTTTGGGGACATCACTTTGTTTCTTTTTAATGCTGGAGACTTGGTCGATGACTTTGGTTCCGAAGCTTCTTTAGTAGAATTTGACCCAGTCTTTGATTTGATATTGCTTATCAAAGAAAGCAGCTTCTTGCTGCGGTCACCGATCTCTTTGACACATTTTGCTTTAGCTACTGCTTCGCTGGAATGGACCTGCTTCATATGATAAGCCAAACCTCTCTGTGAAACATAGAAGTAGCCACAAGTTTTGCATTTGAAAGGAAGGTATTTTTTCACATAGGCTTTGATCTTTTCATTCAGTTTCTTGTTCTTTCTGCAACGCTTCAGTTTTTTTAAGTGGATATCTTTCACATGTCTATTCAAATCATAACTGTACTTGTAAACCCTCGCACAGAACTCACATGTAAACACGCCTGTTTTGCGTTTGTAAGATCCGACAAGCTTGCCGTCGGCAGCAGAGGTACTAGATTTCTTTGCGTCGGAATCCATGGCAGGTTCATTAATGTGGTAGTCTTTTAAATGCTTTGTCAAATCAATATAGCATTTGAAAAATTGTTCACAAAAGTTACACTTGTTTCCACTCAGGTCGTTACACAATCCATGCTGATCTGCCAGTTCGTTACAGTCTACATCTATTTTGACATCAGAGGAATCGTACAATATGTCTGTGTTTTCATTTGTAGACGTTGTGACTTGAGCTGTTCTACAATCACAGTCTATCCCAACATCTTGATCTAAAGAGGTGCCACCTGAAAACACAAAACAAAATGAAGGTTAATGCTACATCTGTATACCAATGAGGTATATATATATAACAAATCAGAGGTCAGTTCTACAACTATATATGTATACTACTGAGGTATATATAACAAATCAGAGGTCAGTTCTACAACTACAACTGTATACTAATGAGGTATATATAACAAATCTGTACAACTACATCTGTATACCACTGAGGTATATAACAAATCAGAGGTCAGTTCTACAACTACAACTGTATACTAATGAGGTATATATAACAAATCTGTACAACTA
>JAUMHH010183944.1:0-14736 GCA_032359455.1 Chlamys rubida | reverse complement strand
GACAATAGCATGCTGGGATAAAGGGCTACCAAGTTTGTGAAAACAAATGATTTTCGCCCATTTTCAAGGTCACAGGGGTCAAATGCAAAATATTAAACAACATATTCTCAATAACCAAAAGGTCTAGGTTGTTCATATTTGGACAATAGCATGCTGGGATAAAGGGCTACCAAGTTTGTGAAAACAAATGATTTTCGCCCATTTTCAAGGTCACAGGGGTCAAATGCAAAATATTAAACAACATATTCTCAATAACCAAAAGGTCTAGGTTGTTCATATTTGGACAATAGCATGCTGGGATAAAGGGCTACCAAGTTTGTGAAAACAAATGATTTTCGCCCATTTTCAAGGTCACAGGGATCAAATATGTTTTAAACCTTTAAATAACATCTTCTCAATTACCAAAAGGCCTAGGATGGTGATATTTGGCCAGTAGCATGCTTAGATAAAGAGCTACCAAGTTCGTTCAAACGAATGACCTTCACCCATATTCAAATATTCAAGGTCACAGACTTCAAATATGTTTAAAACCTTATATCATCTTATTCTGAATAACCAAAAGGTGATATTTGGCCAGTAGCATGCTGGGATAAAGGGCTACCAAGTTTGTTCAAACGAATTACCTTCACCCATATTCAATGTCACAGGGCTCAAATATGTTTAAAACCTTCTATCAACTTATTCTGAATAACCAAAAGGTCCGGGGTACTGGTATTTGGCCGGAAGCATGCTGGGATGGAAGGTTATACACTCAGTTCAACTTAATGTCCTTGTTTTGAATGGCTTCGAGTCAAGACACTGATTTTTTTTACTGTAGCTGTATTTTAGTCTACTTTTAAGGTAACAATTGTGAGACTAATACCAGGTTAGCGATGCAGGCCCATTGGGCCTCTTGTTGTATACAAAGTTGATGTTGCCCCCTTGAGGCAGGGGAGCGAGGCCCAATAGGGGAAATAGAGGCACAGCTTATAAAATCATTCTTCTAGCGTAGGGATCTATGGATTTTATCACAATTTAGTTTGAAGAAGCATCGTTGGGCACAGGGGACTTGATTTCATATAAATCGTGGGTGTGGCCCCCCTGGGGGCAGAGGAGTTGGTCCAGATAAGGGAAATAGAGATAAAGTTTCAAAATCCTTCTTCTACCATAGGGATCAGGGGATTTAATACCAATTAGGTCTGTAGCATCCTTAGGCCTAGTGGACTCAATTTTGTATCAAAGGTTGATGTGGCTCCCTGAGGGCAGAGGAGCGGGGCCCAATAAGGGAAATAAATGTAAAACCTTTAAAATCATACTTCCTGCCAAAAGGATGAATGGATATTATCCTTATTAAGTGAGGAGTATCATTGGCCCAAGGGGACTTAATTTTGTATAAAAGTTTAATATCCCCCCCCCCCCTGGGGGCAGATAAGCGGATCCAATAGGGGAAATAAAGGCAAAACTTTTAAAATCCTTTTTCTAGCGTAGGGATAAAGGGATTTTATCCTAATTTAATCTGAAGCATCTTTGGATTAAGGGTACTCGATTTGGTATAAATCGTTGGGGTGGTCCAAATAGGGGGAATAGAGGAAAACCTTCAAAATTCTTTCTATCATAGGGATCAAAAGCTTTCATTCCATTTAGGTCTGGAGCATCCTTAGACCAAGGGCAATACATTTTGTATAAACGGTTGGTGTGTCCCCTTGGGGCAGAAGAGCAGGGCCCAATAGGGGAAATAGAGGTACACTTTTAAAATCCCCCCTCTACCATAGGGATTAAGGGAGTTGATCCCAATTAGGTCCAGAGCATCATTTGGCCAAGGGGACTCAATTTTATATTAAAATTAGGTGTGGCCTCCTTTGGAGATGTGGGGCCCAGTAAGGGAAATAGACGTTAATCTGTTAAAATAATTCTTCAAGCGTAGAGATAAATGGAATGTATTCTAATTTATTGTGGAGCATCCTTGGGCCAAGGGGACTCAATTTTGTATAAACGGTGTGACTGCCCTCCCTAGGGGCATTACAAACGGGGCCCAATAGGGGAAATACAAGTAAAACCTTTAAAATCCTTCTTCTACCGTAAGGATTATGAATTTTTTTCCTTATTTAGAGTGGATCATCCTTGGTCCAAGATAAGTCAATTTTGTATAAACGGTTGATGTCGCCTCCTTGGGGCAGAGAAGCGGGGCCCAAAAGGTGAAAAGTAGAAAGTCCTTCAAAATCCTCTTCTAGCGTAGGGATAAAGGGATTTTTATCCTTGTTTAGTCTGGGGAATCCTTGGGCCAAGATAACTCAATTTTGTAAAAATAAAACGGTGGGTGTTGCCTACCCCCTGACAAATTTCATCTCTTACATGACTCCGTTAACCTACCGACATTTTCTGAAACAGATTCTGATAAGAAAACGAGCATGCCTTCCATTATTATTAACGGTTGCCTTGACACGTCATATGAGAAAAGCATGCCAATTCAATGAAAATATTACTCTTAATGAAATTTGTATATGTACATGCAGTACCTATCAATTGCAAGTACTTTAAACATATCCAGGTGAGCGATACAGGCCCTCTGGGCCTCTTGTTTTTATTGTTTAGGGAAATACAAAATATAATTTATCTAATTTCTTCTATATTGATTTACAATATACTATGTATTATACATGTATAACTAGTCTCGTCATAAATCTTTGCAAAGTGATGGATTATTCTGACTTGACAAGTTCGTGTATTCACTCACTGCAAATGATTTACACCGTGATTTCTTGCACATGGATACATATAAGTCAACTTTGCTCACAAAGGTGGTATTGATATTTCCCTCTAAGGCCATTGCATGAATTGTACAAGAGAAGACTTAAGCATAAGAGTGAAAAGCAAAGCAATAACCTTATATTTAAGGTCACAGGGGTCAAATATGTTTAAAACCTTTTAACAACTTCTGAATAACCAAGATACTTAGAGTGTTGATATTTCGCCATTAACATGCTGGGATAAATGGCTTCCAATTTTGTTGAAAACTGTAAACGACCAAAAGGACAAGGGAAATGATATTTGGCAGGAAATATGCTGGGATGAAGGGTTACCAAGTGTGTTCCAATAAATGACCTTCACCCATTCGCAAGGTCACAGGGATCAAATATGACCTTCAATTAAAGTTGTCTTTAAACAACTTCTAAATAATCTAAATGTCCAGTGTAATGATATTTTGCCAGAAGCATACTGGGATAAAAGGCTATCAAGTCTGTTCTTCTTAATGTCCTTGTTTGTCTTTCAAGGTCACATGTGTCACATGCTAAAATCTTTTAATAGATTCTTTTGAATAAAACAGTGGTATTTTGCCTCTAGCTGTATTTTAGTCCACTTTTATAATTAAGTAAGATTAATACCATGTGAGCGATGCAGGCCCATTGGGCCTCTTGTTTTAAGATTATTGCCAATACTATACAAGTTGTTACATAATAAAAGTGTCATCAATAAGCTAATTACACATTAACCCAGTTATTAGGCCTTGGTCTGTCATATTGACCCTCGGCCTGCGACCTTGGGCTAATATGACAGACCTTGACCTAATAACTGGGCCAATATGGAGTTAGCTGATTATTAGATGGAAAAAACACTTTGGGGTATATTTGTTACATTTTGTGTAGGAAATTAATCAACCGTGGTGATAATCATTCTTGGAGGTAAAGGGTTAATTAAAATGTTATAACTGAGATTCCTGCCCCAACCCCAGTGGCCGGGAGGGGCACCGAAGGGAAATTTCATCTATATTTAAAAATCTTCTTCTCCTGACCCGGGGCCCGTATTCATGAAACCGATCTCATGCTCAAGCATGGATTTTGTGCTCAATCCTAATTTCTTGTTTTATTTATAAATTAATAAACAACTCTTATTTTGTCAATGATTTGGACAAAAATTTGAAGAGCCGAATAATGTTTTTTGAATTTTCACATTTGACTTTTTGATCGTTTGAGAGTATTTAAACGAGTTACAAGAAAATAGGTTTGAGCACAGAATCCATGATTGAGCATGATAACGGTTTCATGAATACGGGCCGAGATGTACTAAAGGCAAGTTCTCTTCATAGATGAAAAGGTCATCGGTGGCTTTATTTAAATTGTAAATTCCAGATATCGCGGGTCATTCATTCTCCCTTGGGGAAAGGATACAGTTTTCTATAGTTCACACTTTTGAGTATATTTTGTCCATGTTCAGTAGGAGTTATTCAAACTTGATGAGAATAATCATTGAGGAACAAGGGTTTCAAAATGTAAAGTTGGGATTCCTGCCCCAACTCCAGAGGCCAGGACGGGGCCCCGAAAGGAAATAAGTATATTAAAAATCTTCTTCTCCAGACTCAGATGTACTACAATCAAATTCTCTGTATGGATGGAAAGAACATTAGGGGCTTTATTTAAATTGTAAATTACATAACCTTCGTGTCATCCATTTGCCCTTGTGGAGGGGGTAAAGTTTAAAAAAGTTCATATAGGGAAATAGCTCTTTTGGGTATATCATTGTCCATTTTCAGTAGGAAATTATTCAAACTTGAATACGTCTGTGCCCCAGGGGCTGGATTAGTTGGGCCCAAATGGGGAAAATAGTTGAAAGTTCAAAAATCTTCTTCAGATTGTAATAAAATCAAATATTACTATACTATAGTTTATCTAGGGAAATAACACTTTTGGGTATATTTTGTCTCTTCTCAGCAAGAGTCATTCACACTTGTTTGGAATAGGAAAAGGAATTACAATCAAGTAAGTTCCTGATCTAACCCAGGGGTTGGCCAAAGAAGAAACTTGGACAAATCGCAATATAGATATTATATTTCTCCCTAGTAAAAAAAATTCATTTGAATATATTTTAAAGTATTTTTCCTTTGACGACACTGCAAGCAATGCATTTCACTTTGTTTACATGCTGATTTTCACTTCACATATCAGCAATGAAATTTAGCAACCTATACTATAACTCAGGTGACTGTTGAGTTTGGCCTCTTGTAATGTTTATGATATGTTTAACCCATTCTTGTTCATTCAATTAATTTGAAAAATACATATATATCATTGTCTTAGTTGCTTGACATTTAACACGAACAATCAATATGTTTTGTTTTTACAATAAATATCCATGTCAAGTATGTAGACGCATATACAAGTAGTACACATTCATATCTGTATTTTAACCCACGTTAAAGTTGGCAGACACATTTTCCTATAGCAGATACTGCCTAAATTCAATAACACTAGACTTCTAAGCTATCTACAAAAAATTGGTCATGATATTTTAACACTTATGAAACTTGTGGTATTTATTAAAGATAAAAGTTATTCAATTTAATAGTTTTGTTTCCTGGTAAATAGACTGTGTTCACTTTAAACATATCCTGGTTAAAGGACAGAATATTGAAAATGATTGGTTACTAGATAATTCAAGAATTCAAAAATTCAGATTTCTTTCACACAAATTGTAAACTCGATTTGATATTGTGGTTATCGAGAAAGGTCAACAGGTAAGAATGAAAGCTTGCCTACAAGATATCTGATGTATTTATCAACAGATGTTTTACATTATAGTATTGCTACATCGATATTAACACATGATAAGACTGTGGTGGCCAAATCAAAGTTAATGCTTTAAATCTAAGTTAATACAGTTCTATTTCTTGACAAAAAAACATCTGTACAACAGGAACCAAATTCACTTTATATTCATACAACAACGTGATAATATCCAGTGGTATACATATTAGCGTCGGAAGTTAATGGGAAGAAAGTTACACTTGAAGGCTTTATCCTTTAAAAGCCCACACTCACTGTTTTTACTTGTTACCAAAAAGCTCTTATGCACTGTAATCCATTACAAAAAAAGGTGTATCACTTAACTGATTGTTTGCTGACATAAATCTATCACTAAGCATTCTCGCTAATAAACTAAAGGTAGAGATATTTACCCTATGAAGCCTAAAAACCTTTCAATTTGTGAAAATCTGATGCCGCGATGTGACAACTCTCAACGTGATGAAATAAAAAAGAAACAATTTAGTTCCCCGTATAAGTCAAAAGCTTAGGGGGAATTGATTTCCTTAACAGCAGCCATCAGATTTCGTCAAAGGAGAAAAAAACCTCGAGTAGTTTTGCCTATAATGCTTTCTTGACATGAACAAAATAGTTAATCTTTTCTTGTAAGTATGTTTATTAAACTTGTTATGAATATCATTTAAATATTTACTATTTGTATAATTATGTAATATATATATTGTAAATTTGTGTTACGTTTTGATGGTTGGCTGTAATGAACGTATCTGGTCCTATGTTTTATCTTATTCCTATATCTATTCAAATTAAAATATTGGAAATTGTCAAAAAACAGACACTAAAAATAAAATTAATATTTTTCCCAGATGGGCCAGGAGACAGCATTACGTTCGAACCGATGCAAGATGTAGTAGAGAGAGTTGAAAACCAGACTGTCCCAAACATACAATGCTTTGCTGACTGTAGACCGCCATGTATGTATAGTTGGTCCAAATCAGGTAAAGTACGTCCAAATCCACTGTCTCTGTCGAAGGTCACGAGGAACAATGCTGGAACATACACGTGTACAGCTAACAACACCATCAGCGGAGGAACGAAAAACTGGAATCTAATCGTCAAATGTAAGCATTTATTATGGAAATTGGCTCACATTTAAAAATATATCTTATTTACGCGATGTGCAAAAGTAGATAGAGGCTCATCAATACACTTATGTGTTCCATTAGGAACGTCTATTATTTTCTTGTTATCTTTTATACAAACATAAAAAAAAAGATTTCTTAGATAAATGGGTAGGGCTATTAACATGGCAACACATATTGTTTTAATGTTGATATTAAAATCTGGTTTATAACGGGGTACAGATTTAGTAAAGGTCTCATTAAGTGTATTTTTTCAATAGATGATTATTTTATGATGTCATAAGTATCCTCATTTCCTGAATTCCATTTTTTGTCCATTTTTTCTGTATAACACATCGTTCCTCTGTCGTTTCAATCCTTTTTGAAAAACAAAATATTTTGACAAATATTTAGATCCCTATGAAATGTTTTCATAACAGTTAGCAGCCTTTTTTTAACCGTTATAATTCAAATCTTAACATATTTGTAGCTGTTAATGTGATATTTTCCGTTAATGGGAAGGCATGTTACTTCATACTTTCGAGAGCAAGAACATCATTTCAGCAGATTGTGGTACATTAGTGTAAAAAGTATGACAATGCAAATTAAAAATGTGTGTGTAGATGCAGTGAGTCCAGTACAACTTGTACTTTATACAATTGTCATGTACTTTATCACCCACACAGTGTTGAGAGATAAACACAAGTGTCTAAGCATCACTTACATCTATGTATCCCATGTGCTATTATTTAAATTTACTAGTTGTTTAACAGTTTTTATTACACATTACATGTTTGGGAAATGAAATTATCTTAATACCCTATACCTTCTCCTTCACTGAGCAAATCATGGATCAGTCGCTTGTCATCCAAGTCCCCTTATCATTACGTACAAATATGCTGGTGCGATAATAAATTGTTCCAAGAGCTTTGTTCCTCAATGAATATGCTAACAAATGCTAAAGCTACTGTAGACGTCAGATATTTCCCTGCATTGTAAATAAAAATAAAAATAATCATGCTCATTTCAAACACAAAGGCCCTATGACCTCAGACTTTTATAGCCGTTTACTATTCAACATAGTCACTTCCTAAATAATGTGTGATACAGTAATGTTGTAATTTGCGTATATTAACAATAAAAAATATAAACTTATAGCAACTTTTATCAGCTGAAACTACATGCATTATTAAAACATCTGTTCGGATATTAGTTTTAAGTTTCTTAAATGTTCATCATAAATTGTGTTATAACCATAACAGAGAAAAACAAAACACAAATATAGTTTAACCGTTACTATATATATTTCCCTACGCTACAATGTGTCACGAATCACAAGAAATCTTCCTACATTTTTCTCCTTTTTTTATAAAATAAATATGAACAAATAATTTTGTCAATCAGGTCTGTTTCGTCCTCTTGAAGTTAATCATATAGTTTGTTTCTATGATCTCTCAATCACGTAATAAATTCTAAACCAGAAACTGAGTAATGATTCAGCTCCAATCAGATCAAATTCGATTTACTTGTTTCTTCATCCGTTAAACTGGATAAAAGTCTATATAGCCAAATTTTCGAATTTAAATCAAAACTTTATTGTAATGCATAATACAATGAGTAGTTATTCTACATTTCAGTTCCTCCTGTAATAGACAGCCTTGAGTACACCCAAGGAGACGCTGATGTGATTGAAGACGGATCAAAGACTCTCATTTGTAAGGTGGAGAGTGTTCCTAAGTCTACAATAACATGGTACTACAAAGACAATGACACAAAACTGTTTACCGCCACAGATGTACTGGAGAGTAGCTACACCCTGACTACTGCTGGCTGTCTGGACACAGGACTGTACACCTGTTCTGCTAGGAACAGTGTATCTAACACAGCAGTGACCAAGGACATAAGGATCAACGTTTTGTGTATGTTGTATTTTCTTTACTAATTCGAAAACCACGAAATTAATATCTGACCGAATTTTGGACGCTAAAATTGATTATTATTCTTTAGTCATTACTAATATATATATATTCGTACCAAGAATATCCCATGTCGACATCCTGCTTGAAATAAATAAGTAACCAATACATGCACATAATACAAACGACGATTTTTAGATTATTTGTTTTCGAAATATAGCGGCACATCTATTTTAGTTGATTCAATCACAGATAATATTGTCTCTCCGTAGGTCAAATATGTTCAAAATAACGTAGGCAAGTTATTTGTTAAAATAACGTCTTTTTTGAAAAAATGAAATAAAAATGACTACTCTTGCCGTCGCCTGCTGCTTCTCGTTTCCAGATTGAGAGTCATAAGACGACCTAAGCTCTAAGTCATGACCAGTTCACGAACAAAGAAACTAAAGTCAGTGAAATAGTCAAAGGTTGATAAAGTCGTTGAAACCATGTCGCAAGGTTAATATTGTACTCTGAAGTAAGTTGGAAACTCAATGAACAGCTAGTATCCATTCAAAATCTACAACCTTATGTTCCCGTCCAATCAAAATCGACAAACGTATCTTCTCGACCATGTACATCTCGAATGATCAGATAATTCGACCGTATCTCTCGACGTGGTGTCACAGCTCACCAATGCTCCTTTATAAGGATACCGGACAAAGACATAATTGAAATCGTTTTCCCGACGTAAGATATTACAACAGTGCTTATTTCGAGGACGGTACTGGGAGTGTTTTCCTTTTTATGGCAATAGTATTGCAGTTTTCGGTGCATTTGCTCAAAATTATTAAATCATTTTATCCATTTAACAAATGGGAGGTGTTTTAAATCAAATGCCAAATCTTTTTTATTGTCTTCTTCAGGTTTTGTTTTTCAACTATAAAGAAAGTATTTTTTGTGACCAATTTGCGTGACTTGAAGGACGATAATACGCATTGTACAGATTTCAAACAGTATGAACAGAGATCATCAAGATCTAGAAATAAATTGATTATAGAAAGCATGAATAGATAACAATATGATATGGCTGATACTTAGGGGATCACACGAAATGACCAGGGCGCTTATTAATAGCATATAGGACAATTTTGTATCGCCAAAATAATATTATTTTCGCATTTGGCGCTATTGGCGACCGCTAACGTGAACCCTGCAATATTTGTTTCGCTTTGTAACTAATCACGTAAGTAGAAACAACGTAATCACGATTTGTGCAGAATGAAAACAACTCAAACTTTACTTAAATGTCTTGATGTAAAATATGTTGAAATGCTAATTGTGAATTTACCTGAATGATGATAACGTCGATAAAACACGTTGTCATTTAAATGACGTTCTCTAAGGTAAGCTGTAATATTAACAAAGGCGTTAGAGAAAACGCCGTTAGTTTGGCAACGTAATGAAAAGAGGCCCGTAAAATTAAGAACGTAAAGAACACGCCGCCAGCTGATTACATACTCAAAGACCTTGTAAGCTTGATAACGCACTCTATTGTAAGCCGTACGCTCAATTACGTCGATTGAACCCGGCCGCCAGCTTGGCAACATAACGAAGTGTAGCTTACACGGTTCGTTACGTCAATGAAAACACAGCGTTAGCTTCATAACGTAACTTACAGTAAAGAAAACAGTGAATACAAGGAAGCCTGGATTGATTTTTTTGTCCAGACTTTTTTAAAATAAAATAAATGTCAAAATACAATCCATTTGATATATATATATGGACAGGAAATTGAAAGTCCTGAAATAGAACAAATAACAGTGGGAATCAGTCATGACAAGTTTAGGCTGGGGGTAGCTTTACGGATTGTTTGACGTCCAGATTTTCGCAAAAATAAAAAATAAAATATTTGTTTGTATGTGATTAGCAATGCGGTAGTATGCGTGTCTGTAAATATAGGTGTGTGTCTGCATGTTTGTGATACTAAATCGTAGAGCAATAAGTTGTCTTATTTTTGTTTTAATGTCATCCAAATCAGGTTCGCCGCGCCTTGATCCAAGAGTGTTCACAGTCCGAAAGATGGGGTTGGCCACTCATGATAACCTAACTATGAATGCCATGTTTCTGTCAAACCCAGAACCGTCATCGTTCACATGGACTTTTCAAAACTCTTCACATAATTCATTTACTCTGCTAAACGACGGGACAGACAACTTTGTTATACATAATAAACCTTTTATATCGAACCTGTCAGCTTTGTCAGTGGGAACACGTACGAACATACAAGAGGCCTGGTTTGGATTATATAATGTAACGGCAATAAACAGTGAGGGTAACGGGACACTCACTTTCACAGTTGCAGCTACAGGTAAATCAATCATTTAGCACAACACAGGCTTTTCGAGTATGTTCCAGTCTCTTTGTCTTGGTTTTTTCTTGGCGTTTTCGTTGTGTGTTTATAGTGTAAATAGATACATTAATTTGAGTTAGTTTAAACTTTGTTTTATTCACATAACATATGTAGTACAAAATACAAACATGATTGAACATAAATGAATTGGAGACAGAAATTAATTTGAGTTGAGAGCTTTTGAAAACTTAACTAATGGTTCATATCTTGTGCAGGAGTAGTTTGTGATAATAAAGATCACTCTTATACTTTATTTTAAAATATTACTTTTGAAATATACTATAAAAATATTACTTTGGAAAGATGCTTTTAACATGCGGTATCAAGTGAATCAACACATGCACATTGACATTGTGAAAGCAGTCCTGACGGCTAGACGTTTTGTCTTTTGAGAAAATATGTACATTTGTATTTACATCAACCAATCCTGATTTTGATTTATTGGTTGGATTATGTTGTTTTTACGTTGTTCGACGCTTAATTCTTCCCTCTGGATTTTGTTTTTATTATTCGCATGCATTGTCATGCATGTTGCGCAAACTGTAATTAAGCCATGGAGAGATATACGTACTATACATGATTATAAATAAAACAATCTGCCATATGTTTGTATTTGTCACATTTCCATGTAAAATGGTTACACCAAAATTGTCCTATTATCGCGTGTAAAGTTTTTGATGTTTTGTATATTACTTGGTTTATATTTAAATGCCGAATAAGATTATCGTTGCTAATTCTTCCACTGTTTGCTGAACATAGTAATCCTTAAAAGATAGGAAGTTTAATCCAAAATATGAAAAGCAAAAAATCTCCCATCTTAATGTTTACTATAAGCACTTCCGATTGGGTATTTTTCATTCCCAGGAAAACCAAACCCCCCGTATGAAGGTAGAGCTGTGTGTCAAAATACAGATCGTGCTATCTTGAGCTGGAGATCGGCATTCAACGGGGGAGCTGACCAGACATTTTTTGTTGGAAGGAGACAAAGTGAAAAGGACCACTTTGTAATTGATCAAACCCTCGACCAATTACAGGACCCGGGGCAGGACCGCATAATCAATATAACGGTATTTGGCCTGACGCCTGGTACACAACATTCTTTCACAGTATATGCTGTGAATAATTTTGGGAACTCGACATTTATAAAGGACGTAAACTGCACTACAAAAGGTGATTACGTTATGAAAAAACAGCCTTAAAAAGAACATTATGTTCTTTTTCTTTAAGTTACATTTCCGACATTTTAATTAATTTGCTATATATTGTGAAACAATTTTTTTTTTTTTTTTTTTTTTCCACAAGTTTTATTAATACATAAAACAACAAAAAACGTTCACTCACACACATACATTGTGATGTCATCATCATCATCATCATGATCATGATATCATCATCATCTATCATCATCATCATCATCATCATCATCATCATGATATCATCATCATCATCTATCATCATCATCATATCATATCATCATCATCTATCATCATCATAATAATAATAATAATATTCAATTTTTGACCTGCATTTGTTTTACTTATTTCTCTACATTTTTTCTATATTTTGAATCAGTTACAGAATTCTCCTCTGAAAACTCTCCTTTAGGAGCACTACTTGGCGGAGTGGGTGGATCTGTGGTTGCTATCATTGTTATAGTTGTTATAGTTGTCATCATTATAACGAAGAGAAGGACATCTGGAAAAAACACAAGAGGTAAAATCCAGTTGATGATATCTTTACATGCGTCATCGATCTGAACCTTCCTTTGTCATTTACCTCCCGTCGACAAATACATTTCTACACTCACAACTTTAGGCCTGTAACTTGCTTATAGTAAGGACTATCGTGTCTTTTTAAACATTCGAAGGATTTATGAAACACTTCCAACAAAACAAAGCATGGAATAGTGACACAGGTAAAGATGTAAGAACAAAAGACTGCATGAGAATGAGTCGAGTGATACAGAAGTAATGGTGGATTTTGTTACGATTATTCGACCTTTTTTTCACCTGTCTGAAAAAATGGTAAATAGAGAGTCATGTGAAACTGACATTGTGACATCACAGTCATCACAAGTGGGACCAGACCAAGAACGGTAACATAAATGACATTGGATTATCAGATATGAACACGAAAAGCATTGCACGTTTAATTTCCAAAAGGTGACATGACACGCCAGAAACAAATTACCACGTATAACTTTTGTTTTTCAATGTACAGAAACAATACATATACATACATTTATTTCAATTTTAATCTTTTTACAATAAAGCCATCATTTCAGTTTAGATTTTTCCATTATATTTTATATCATTGTTACTCTATTTTATCTTAGTTACATTATATCATCACAATTATACTATAACAGAACAGTTACGCTTAATGTTCATAGTTACCCTGAATCACCATAGTGACACCGCACTACCATAGTGACACTATGTGACAATATTTACATTACATCCGCACAGTAACATTTTTTCACCATATCACCATAGTTACAATATATCACCATGGTTGCACGTTATAACTATAGTTACACTATATTACTACAGTTACACTAATCACTACAGTTATATTTTATCATCATGGTGACACTAGATCACCATAGTAACACTATATCACCGCAATTATGGTTTATCAGCAAAGTAACAGTATATCAGTACAGTAACACGTTATCACCATAGTTATATCATAGCATACCAAAGTTACACGATATTAAATAACAATAGTTACTCTATATCACCATAGTTATGTCACTATGGTTACACTTTATGACAATAGTTACATTTTATTGCTTCAGTTGCACTTGATCACCATAATAACATTTAATCCATACAGTTGTATTTATACTCACAGTTGTTGCTAAATTCGTCAGAGTTACATGTTAGCATCATAGTTACACTATATTAACATACATGTACATATAATACTAGCTTATATTAGTGATGCTTTGATAGTTCTAAGATAAGTTAATATATTATGTAATAACATTTCTGTAAATATTGCAAAGGCAGAGGTGACCGTAATGTTCTTGGTTTGGTATTTCACTACACTTAAAACATTCCAAATTGTATATTTTATAGTTATTGTTAAGGAGTAAAATGAATTGTTTTGGTCATCTTCTAATCCCCAAGTAAATGTTTTTCTTCATTTCTAATGATGTCAAATAATCAACATTTCCTCAGAAGATCATCAGATATAGGAAGTTTTACATGTGATATAAACATAATTACAATTGTAAATCAGATGACATGGTTAATCTGTATTTGCACAAAAATGACATTTTCCATCACATCGATTAATGAATTGCAATTTTGCAACTCCACTTAAAATGCTTCATTTTTTACTAACTGCAGCGTGCTTAGTTTTGATCCAAATAGTTCCCCAGTTTCGTATCTCAATATTTCTTATTTTTTCTTACAAAGTTTAGCTGACCTTATAGCTGACCAGAAATATTTGATGAAGAAAAATATCAATAACAAAATATAATTCAAAGTTGTTTTAAAAAATTAATCATTTTTTCAGATGATGATACTGAGATGATTCCAATGGATAGGAGGTGAGTGTTTGACCTGGTAATTTTGGTGCCCTTTTTTTGTTTTTTGTTTTGTTCAGTAAACATTCACGAATACATTCTGAAGAGCAAAAGGTACATTTTAAGTGCAGTCGAACCTCGTTATCTCGAACTCTTTTAACTCGAAGACCCCGTTTATCTCAAAGTATTTCTCCGGTCCCAGCCAAATCTCTTCTTTATCGTAGTAAATAAAACTCTGATAATTCGAACCCTGAAAAGT
>JAUMHH010183933.1:0-14738 GCA_032359455.1 Chlamys rubida | reverse complement strand
AAACACAGTAATGATCAAGATTAACACTGAAGTCACTTGGATGCTTGATACTGCCTATCAAAGACAAACGCAGTAGTTATCAAGAGTTTAGCAACAACAAAAATGGCAGACGACAGCACTAGATTTGCTCAGCTGTCAACAGAGGATGTTGAGAGAATATTGGAAAACAAGGATGCAAAGAGCACAAAAAGAGCAACTGTATCTGCTGTGAAGGATTTTAGAGAATACCTTACATCAAAGGGAAAGCCTCTTGACTTTGAAATTTTTACAGTGTCAGAACTGGATGACATCTTGTCAATGTTCTATCTTCAGATTCGTGGAAAAATATTGAGATTAAAATTTGTGACTACCTGGAAAAAAAATGTAAAACTATATTTAAAAAAAAAAATCTTCAATTTTGAAATAATCAATTAAAATAATAAAACTATTGTAGCATGGTGACCTCGGTCAATATTGCTAACCTAGGTTGATAAAACCATGTATCGACCGAAATCACCATGCTATAATTGTATAATAGCATTAATAGTCTGGGTCTAGCCTCGCGGTGTTTTTTTACACTCAGAATTTTGTTGTTGATTATTTTTTCATCTTTATCGTTTCTCATTAAAAGCCCGCAAGGTATGGTTTATTTCAGAAATGAGGATGCAAAGGGACTCCCCTCCTCTATAGATAACATACTCGAAATTAATATGTAGTCTATATTGTGCTTGTGAAGCTCACTTTCTTGCATGAAGTCTTTTGGCAAGTTTTTTATGGGTGCCATCATGATTTCATTACGACAAATTCCGTTTCCTTGTGCGACATGAAAGTGGAGTTTTTGTCTTATGCTCGTTAGGGTTCCATGTGCTTTTGTCACTAATCCGGTTTACTGATGTTAGTTTGATTTTGCCTAGACTTGTATGATGGGTGATGTCGGCTAAGCTTAACCTTCTGGAACACACCGGTTCGTATTCATGAAACTAATATCGTACTCGGTCTCAGATTCTGTGCTGAAGCCATACGTCTCATTACAAACATCATTTCGTCACAGTAATTTCAGTTGTTCATAAGGATGAGCCTTTTAAAAGTTTTATAGCATTTCCCTTTTTAACCCTGATAAAACATATAGCTTTATATATATATGTACGGTTTAAATTGAATTTGAAAACAAAATCACGTCAGTCAGTAAGTTATATTCTGAAAGTTATAGATCACCAAATTAGATACATTCTTGTACGTTCTCGGATAATGGTTTTGATACGTTGTCCATCAACATTGATATATAGATCTCAAACGGAGTCTCATTGTACCTGATTGATAAAAAATATACAAATGTTTCAAAATACATGATCTAGTTTGCTCGAGATATTATCTAGTTATGTAAAGATATTTAAAAAATCAATAACAAAAAGAAACAAGAAAAAAGCTAAACCAAATGCAAACCAATGCTAGTGTCATTGACTCTAACAATTCACATATTTACCCTGTAACGCTGTGTGGCTTCGTTTGAAAGGTAAGTTTTCCCGAAACATTAAAATTGACAAAAGCATTACGAACATAACGTTTATTCACCACTTCGTCAAGATGCCACATGTTACCGTGAAATCGGAGAAAGATAAGAAATGACTCTTCTTCAAGACATTATAAATTACGTTACAAATGAGAACATACATTCCTGAGAAAAAAATGTATTTCGTTGATACAGATAACCTACAAACATAGATTGTTTTGGCTGTCACTCATCCAGAACTCCTATTTCAACTCCTACTTACAGATGTCATGATTACTCTTCCGATCAGCCGATTTCCTACGACTTCTGGATAAGATATCAACACGGGTGTATTTTTATCCAGGAAATCTCATTTTTTCAATCATTATCGCATTTTGTTCACCGGTCTACCTTATTCATCTTCATCAATCTTGGACTTCATTCCGGCCTTACTCTGTTACAACACACAACTTCTTCTGTAGTTGGTCGCTAGAATCATGGTCCAGTTTTCTCATGCGAGATGGAAAAGCTGCAAAACAGATCGTAACTCACGAAAAAAACTTAACATTAATTTATACAAAATTGTTATTCAAGAAGGTTTCAGGCGAACCTTAATGTAATTTTACGTTAAGGGTAACGCACACCCATAAATGCATTTGCTCTTTGTATATTGAGGGGTGCGACTGCAACCTTAACTTTTTTCCATCAAGGTCAGGATTGACATTTTGTTTGCACAAGGGTGCAGGGCTTCTTTTGCAGTATGTTTCAGTGAGGTAGCACTATAAAGTCGGCATCAGTTCCGCGCTATCACAAGGATACAAACACGAACATATTGCAGCCTCCCAAAATACACACACATACACTACACGCATGCATCTTGCACACATGGGAGGCCGTCATTAAATTACCTTAGCTGTTAATAGGACGTTAAACAAAATCAAACAAACAAACAAAACCCATAATGTTCTGTTAGTTTGAGTTAAAGAGGTGGAATGTTCAAGGTCATTTGAAGACGAATGACAAGGATGACACCGTCGAAAGAAAAGAGTGGGTGAGAGTGAAAAGAAATATGTAGATCCCAATTGTTGTAAAAGGGACAGCAGATTAATTATTGTTACTTCAGTAACGAAGTCCTCTAATTAAAAAATAACGAAGAAAAAACCCGATTTTGTTGGGGGTCCCACATTAGTCGGTATGATGCGATATGCAGTTGGATACAGCTCCCAGAACCTGCACAGGTAAAATATTGATATAATTAACATATTCAGGGACAGTGAGAAGAACCCTAAATGTTGAAAAAAAATGTGTTTTTTTTATTTCCTGTTTTAACATGCACAGGTAATGTCTTCACAAAGGAATGTCAGAGAGCAACCATTTAAATAATATTTGAATTAAGTTATTGTTTGTTTTGTATCAAGAGCTACCACTGTTTGGTCTGGTTTGTTCATGTATTTAAGTAATATTAACAGCTATGGTCATTTAAGGACAAGTCATGTTTTGAATGTAGGGTCAACTTGAGTACTCGGTGGCGACTCGCCCAGTAGGCCAGGAATCTGCGACCCAGTGGTGGAGGGCCACTGATCGAAGACGGTCAGACGAGTTACCACAACAGACCCCCTAAGATATTATTATATGATTTTTTCTTCACGGATAAATATGTCATTAACCCCGACTCTAAAAATACTATTTGTGAAATAAGGGTGCGGACAAAAGTACATAACAGGGTAGCTTGCATCCCTGAAAGTGGAAAATGTATATTTTTACATTACGCCTACGGCATTTTTTCCACATTAAGCGTTGCCATACCGTATAGTTGAACAGGGAAATCAACGCTCGGCTTATGTTCACAGGAGTCAAAATGAAAGATATGTTTGGTTTGGTTTTGGTTTTATTTTGTTTAACGTCCTATTAACAGCTAAGGTCATTTAAGGACGGCCTCCCCTGTGTGCAAGATGCATGCGTGTGTATTTTGGGAGGCTGCGATATGTTCGTGTTTGTCTCCTTGTGATAGCGCGGAACTGATGCCGACTTTATAGTGCTACCTCACTGAAACATACTGCCGAAGACACCCAGCAGAACGCCCCACCCGGTCACATTATACTGACAACGGGCGAACCAGCACCAGAACATTAATTCCCAACACAGACTAATTATAACTTATACTCCACTCTCTGCAGATTGCGGGAAACAACAAGGTTAACATGTTCTTCTCAAAGACGTAATTACCCACATCCGCAAGATAGGTTACGTCTACAAAGGGCTAGTAGTTTTTATGTAACAAAGTAGCATCCGCACATGTTTGTACATTCTATCATTTTTCTCGTGTCCTTTGTTTTGATGGTATTGTGTTACTCTTATTATGAAGAATGATGACGTGCTATGCGGCCCCACCTGATCACATGGGCACGATAACAAACCACAGAATGTACGTTTCGACCTCGCTTAAGAAATGCCATCCTTAAAGCGGTTTTGTTTTAGATTTTTACCAAGTATTGATACGTCTTATCATAATACTTGTCCGTGCTGTGGTTTGTTTTGCTGGCACGCAACTTCCGGTTTATACAACACTTCAGAAAAATCACATCTCGAACTGAGAACACCATAACATACATCAACCTGTTTTTACTATTCTGTTTATTGAGTTAATTAAAGGTAGAATGTGATTACATGCAGTTATAATGAGATATAATTGTCTACGTGTTTTGTGTGTTGCTGCTTATAATTTTGATATTATAGAGCAGTATATGATAAAAAGGTTAGCATATGACCATTTCCATATCCTACTCCGTATCAACCCTCGACACATATCAGCCCTCGGGCGTCCGGCCCGTCGAGCTGATACGGAGTAGGATATACGTCGTGATATTACCGAGAAGACACTCAACGTCATCAGAAATGTATGAAGAAACCACTTGTCATAGTATCCGCACTGCTGACCTGTCTCCACTTCAAGAAGGCCAGAAAACGCCTTTTGTCTTGTTGTTCATTAGAAATTGTCATATAACAGAGATATCTGATCATAACAGAAGTCGAAGTGAAAACACTAGTATATATAACTTGGCAAAACTTGTGCTCAATCTTAATTGTCCTTATTTACGACAATTAAAATATGTTTAAATTAAACTAGTATATAATTAGACTTAACTGGAGTATAGTTAATATGTCGATGTATATTCATAGTAAAGCACAGCTGCAGACATCGTAGCTAATTGTCCTATCAATATATACTTTTAGTATTTTATACCATCGGCCATAGAGATACGGTGTACAGTCCATTAAATACTTCATCCCAGGTTTATATTTTTGTTTAATAGGGTATGTCGTATATAAGATGTAAGATATGGGTACTCTACCCGAGAGTGTAGAAAAGGGATGAAAACCGAGATTTTACCGAGGCTCTAACACCAAATTCTACACCCGAGGGTAAAATATCCATATCCCACATACCTGCATAATGATAGACTCCCTTTTTCTCCACCTCTTAAAGGTTGGTAAAATGTAATATAGATCATTAAAATACAACACTAAATAGAACAAAACTTCTAGATAATTTATATAAAACTAACCCCATCAGCAGAAAAAAAGTACTGTAGACTTTAGGTATGGTAGTCCACGCAAGACCTTAAGAACAACCTTTTACAATAAGGCTTATGTTCTCGAGATAGTGTCACTTGCCGACGGCAAGATTGCCACAGTCAAACGACGTTTTGAAGCGTTTTCAACGGAACGCTTGCATCTTTTTTCATACTCAGAGGTGAGAGAAAAGTGTATACAACAGGTATATGTCGATATATTAAGAGCCCAATGATTGAAACAACCAGAGTATAGTATACTGTGTATCCAAAATATATCGGTATAACCGTAGTGTAACGTTTATACCGATGTCTTAATGTATAGTGCATGGGTTAAATAGTATTTATTAAGAGTTGAAGTGACAGTTGTTTGTTGACAGTGTTTAACAGATTGCCGGTTTGGTCCTTAACCCTTTCACCACTGTAGACCACAATGGACTCATCCAGATCAATGCATGGTAGAGTCTACTAAAGTGACATAGGGGTGAAATGGTTAAACAAGATTTGCTAACATTCCGGAATTTCTTGTTCATGCAAACAATGTTACATTGTAACAACCCATTGTTATTTGGGAACCCATTTCTCTTGTATTAATAAAATATATGATTTTTTTTTATATTTCAGACAGAAATGGCTGACAACGGAGAAAATGAAGTCAAAGCAAAGTCAATTAGGCGTGTTTTCTCTAGATTTTCTGAGAAGACGACCATGCACGCTGCACCCTATATTAACAGTGCCACGTACATTACCGCCAAAGTGATATGGGCGTTCTTGTTGGTAGCTGGTATCGCAGCCATGACACTCCATCTGTACTACCTCATCAATAATTTCTTATCGTGGCCAAAGAAAACGACGTTGACTCTTGGCTTTAGCAATCTGGAACTTCCTGCCGTTACCATTTGTAACGTAAACCCTATTCGGAACTCCCAGCTACACAAGACCAGCCTTAGGCTACAACGTCTAGTGGAGAAAGTAGACCCCGCTAATTTTTACGTAAGTTTGCTTTGATGGTAAATATTCATGAAAAAGAAAGAGCCAAACTATGCCACAGGTCAACATGTTTGGTTTAGTATTGTTTAACGTCCTATCAACATGTATGGTCATTTAAGGACGGTACAGGTCAACAAAATCTATTAACACTTATTAAGTATTAAAAACAACAAGAGAAAACCTCAGAATGTAAAGCTAATTCACACTCGGAAACAAATCTAGGGTAAATTATGAACAAAGGAAAGTTTACATTGGGACCCCTGAAAAAGCAAGAGGAGAATTAGACTTGCAAGGGTCCATATTCATAAAACCGATCTCATGCTCAACTGAGATTCGGTGCTCAAATTTTGTTTCATGTCCCACTGATAAAGCATTCACACTTTGACAAAAATTTGGAAGAATCTGGGCGAGACTTATATCGGGATATCGCTTCTAATGTCTACACTTGAACTGCTTTTTTCCATGTCATATGATTAAAGCGAGTCATGAGAAAGTTTGTTTAGAGAACAGAATCCAAGCTTTATCATGAGAAAATTTCATGAATACGTGCCCAGACGTTTCTGCTTTATCGATGACACCCGCCATGTGAATCTATGTAAAATCAAATAGCATGTCCTCAAAGTGACTACCGGGGAAGTAACAACGAAACAACGACCCATACTAATATAATAGCATACTAAAACATCAACATTCACATCACACAAGGAAACAGCATATTTACCAATGAGACCAAAATGGCGAAATACAATGGTGTTTGTTGTGCAGTCTTAAAAATCTTGAAATCGTCCTTTAAAGATATCAATTTTATTTTCCTACGCGCACTCAAAATATCAGTGGGCGAGATGAAAACTGCAGGCACATATATAAAACCTGCCAATGTCAATATTCATATGTGCATACACATTGAACTGTCTACACTCGAGTTCAACTGAGGCTGCCATTGTGTAGTGGCTTTATGTATTTCTCACGATTCAGGCCACGGCCATTAGTTTTAACCGGTTAATAGTACATATATGTATACCCGAGTGTCGACCTACGTATCGCCCTTACACAAACCTCAAACATAGCCTTATGTGTATGTTCACTCAAACGTGTCAGATGTATACATGTCGGCAGTATTGAGGAATATCAACAGGTTGTTTGATAAGTGATACTATAGTCAACACTTATAAACATGATGCTGTCCTAAAATATTAAAGGTGATATATGTACTGTTCAAAACACTATCATAAAAATCATAATAATATGGTACTGTTCTTATTAGTTTTAAATCGGATGGGATACTATCCTTAATCATTTTAACTGCTATCTGTGATACAGGTTATCCAACCCTGGCAGTTCACAACAAAATGTATATATATACACATATCTCACAGCAATAGCTCTGTATAAAATATGATAAATTATATCCAGGGATTGAAATGTTATGTAATACAGTCCTAAACAATTTTTAACGTGATGCTGCCCCTCTAATATTTCTAATGATGTGCTGTTCTGAATAAGTTTACTGAACACGTTTAACTGCGGTACTGTCATAAATATTAACGTGATACTGTCCCGAACAACTTCAATAACATATAGTCCTGAACATTTTAAAAACTGATTCGGTTTGTCCTGAACCGCGATCCCCCGATACTGTCCTTATCATTTCAAATCGTTATACTTTCCAAATTAATGTACCATGATACTGGCCTAGACAATTTTAAACTTGATACTGTCTTAAAATTGTTTAGGACAGCATCACGTGTAAAGCGTTTGATGCTGTCCTTAATACCGTAAGAATGTTTGGGGGGTCTTAAAGAAAAAAGCTCTTCCCTAATCCTTCAAACGTAAACCAAGAAAATAGAAATGTATTATAGTGATTATATATTTTCACATAAATGGTCGTATATCATTGTAAGTTTATATACCTTACACAAAATATCGTACACCATTGTAAGTTTATATACCTTATCCAAAATACCATACATCATTGTAAGTTTATATACCTTACCCAAAATACCATACATCATTGTGAGTTAAGATACCTAACCCAAAATACCATACATCATTGTGAGTTAAGATACCTAACCCAAAATACCATACATCATTGTAAGTTTATATACCTTACCCAAAATACCGTACATCATTGTAAGTATTTATTTTACCCAAAATACCATACGTCATTGTAAGTTTATATCCCTATGCAAAATACTGTATATCATTGTTAGTTGATATTCTTTACGCTAAATACCATACTTCATTGTAAGTTTATTTACCTTACCCAAAATACCATACATCATTGTCAGTTGATATCAGCACGTGCAATACCGTTTATCATTTAATTCGATATAAAAATGTGAAATATCTATATCATTATGATTATTGTTTTTATTATCAAAACGTGAAACAGTACACCATTGTCTTTAAATATAGATAACAAATAAAAACGTGTCATAAACACTACTTGATCGATATAATATTCACTTTTATAGCTCCGCAGAAAGAAGCGTTTTCTGGACGCCTTTGACAATCAAAACCTGTCCTACTACGATGACGAGACAGATTATGACGAAATACAGGAAGAACTAGAACGACAGGGCCAGGAGGATTACGACGAGTTTGAGGGTGTGAGAGACGCCATTGCCGACCTCAACGACAGATTTACTGATCTGTACATGGATGAAGATATGTAGGCAGAAGTATTTTGTTTTGCTAACTAACCCACTATCGAAACAACAGAAAGTATGTTTTCAGGAAAGCACACGTAAACATAGAGCACCTTCCAAACAACGTCATGGACAAATGTTTATCAACAAAGTTTAGCGCGGATTAATACAACTTACTGTGGAACTACTTGTATTGTAGTTGGCGAAGCTATGCAAACAGTGCTCAACCTTTATCCGCTGCTCGGTGGCCACATTCATGTAAAAATATAGTGCTTCTCTCCCCCATTTTTATTTCTCTTTCCTCTTCTTTTTTTTCTGTAATTTTAAAACAATGCGAGTGTCAACATGATCACAACATAATATTAAAAGTCAAACCGATCATACGTATGTTTCAGTTCATCAGAACTGCAGTTAATTATTTGATAATCTTTTGAAACATGCAATTCTAATATTTTTTTTACAAAGATGAGTTTGCTTGTGAATAGCACGTTAGATGAAAAATTAATCTTTCAAATGCTGTTTTGCATTTCATTGAGATTTTCAGGCACTCATAATTTTTTTTCAACTTGTCTTACTTAATCGATATTATATTGAACGGCAGATTTGATTTTAAATTGCAATCAGCGGCTAATAGTCATACACTGCAAGTAAACGGAAGTCACGCGGGAGTCCTCGTTATTTCCATTTATCATAATAAAGGGAGCGGACATTATTTAATTTAAAGTCACTATCATTATAATACTTCAAGAGTCTTGTCTTTATGCAGTGGTGTCCGGGAGGATATAGGCCACGACATCCACGCCATGTTAATCCGCTGTTCCTTCGGACAGTTCTCCTGCTTTGCCGAGTAAGTATCACATATCTGTAATACGTATTGTCTGAAATAACGCTCTATGGTGTTATTAAAGTAATGTTTGCTTTAGTTTAAATATCTTAGTTCATAATAATAATAATAAGAATAATAAACTTTATTTATTGAGGATTAAAAAAAAACCTGATTTAGCCAAATGCTAATCTCCCTCAGGGTCCTCTATATTCGTAAAATGTGTTAGTTTTACATTTCTTAAAACATAGTAATATAAATTAAACATAAATGACATCTAACATATAAGTTATGAGATTGCTGAAAATAATACATGCAATTATACAGTACAATACATCAAATATCACAGAAAGCATAAATATCCTGCTTTGAAGATCTGATAATAGTTAAATGGACGGAGCCTCCCTTAGCATAAAAATTGCCAGGATATACGCTAATATAGCATAAATTAAAAACTAGTTTCTTTATCTAAAAGTATCTACATGAAGGTGGATGTAGAACATGATGTATAGAGGAAAAGTATCAGTCAGATGTTGTGAGGGAATATTGCGGAATTTACTTGTTTAAGAATATGATGACATTCTTCTCCATTTTGTCTTCGATGTGTATGAATTGTTTTGATTTGATTTCAGAAACTTTACCGTGCACCGTTCCCAGCATTATGGTAACTGTTACACGTTAGATGCGAAGAAATTGATTGTTAAAGATTCGGGCCCAGCATTTGGTACGTACATGAAAATTATTACTGCTATATGTATGTCAATGTACAAAAAAGTTAAACATTCTCCATTATCTGATTTTGTAAAAAATAATCCTTCGTATCGTTACCTGTGTATTATTATTATCATCATGATCTCTCATAGGTGTGGATGTGTCTGGGCGTGGGGATAGTGTTACGGCAGTCAACACCAGATGTTAGAGTCCCCATCAGTTTCCATGTTTATATCTATTCCATCTCATTACCAAAATATTTGATAATGCTCAGCACTGCAGTATTCAAACATGGTAATACTGGCATCAAATATTATCATTGATCTGGATAACGTGCACATATTTGAACAGCATATTCTCAAACAAAGCGACAACTGCTGCATAGAAAAGACAATAAAGCACGTTGTGAGAGCATGTGATGGTGTATTTGCATAGGTGTAATTCTATGACGTCATACTTGTAAAATTAACAAACACATCCGATAGAAGTCAATATAGTTATTAGATGGAAAGTATATCTTTTAATTGTCTTATTTACGAATTGAAAACAAACACCAAATATTGATTTAGTACACAAAACCAGACAGTTATTAATCATAGATCACCTAGATACCCTATACCCATATGTCATATATACCGAGGGCTGCCCTGTGCAGACATTATGTTCAGATACAATTTACCAATACCCTATACATTTTTAATATGTAGGTGTCCCATATAGATTTATTCATGAGTTTTCAAATAGGACAGGCGATCTGTTATCAACAGAGTGGCAGACAAAGATAGCTTTTTTTTTATTTTAGTTCTTTTAAATTTAAAATTGAAATATTGTATACTCGACGCCAAACAAAAATATGGCGTATTTATATACATTAAATGTAAGTTAATGTCATTGTATTTATAAAAAGAAATACAATATACGATATGATTTTGTAATGAGAGATGGACTTCAGGACGCAAGCATGTGATATCATTATATAATTTGTAATAGAAACAGTATGTCATCAGACAATTAAACAGAGTATGAAGTCTTTTCTCTGGGATTAAATAATGAGGTTTAAACGGCACATGGGTCAACAAGAAGAAACTTTATGGTCGTTCTAACGACGGAACGTCAACTTCTCAGAATGTCTGTAGATAATCAATCTCATTTTCTGACGTCCATCACTGCGAGTGTCGATAACCAATATCATTTTCTGACATTCATTACTCATAGTGCTAAAACCAGCCCAATTGTATTGTCTACTGCAAGCAGGGGTTCATTCATGCTTTTTGTAACCTAGTTCCACTTAGAGAACAATGAAAACATTTCGGTTTCTTAATTTTCATTTTTAGCAATGATTTTACTGGTATGAACACCGTTATAAATTAAAGCTGGAAAGGTGCAGTTTTAGCAAAGCAGTTGTGAGTCAAATGACCAGATACCGACATTCGTTGCTGATTAAAATCAGATAAAAGTGAAACTTATCGCTATAGACTTTGTTCCATCTCGGCAGGCCTGACGCTGATGCTGTACATGGAGAATCACGAATACCTAGCGGGGATCACAGATGGGTACGGAGCCAGAGTGCACATCCACGCAAAAAATACCGTCCCCTTCCCATACCAGTCTGGCTTCTTCGTACAGACAGGACACGAAACAACCATCGCCTTAAAACAGGTAAAAAAACACACACGAAAATCTCCCCCTAACCTCACCAGAGTTGCGTCTTGGTTCCAAAAGGACTCTAAACTCCCATCGCATTAAAACTTTATTAGCATTAGCAATGTTTTTTTATTTTATTTTCGGCGGTGTCTAGTGAGAATACTGGGACCTAGTTTTGTGTTTCGTTACCGTGTCTAGGGCAGTTGATGACAATTTAATAAGGTGGAACTTTGCAGTGGTTTTGAATAGATCCATCATCTGCCGATAACGTCTTCTTTAGACCTAAGCTGTTGCTAAGACGTAAAACTCTGAACTAACAAAGACTCTTTATATACTGCCTCTTCACGCTAAGACGTAAAACTCTGAACTAACAAAGACTCTTTATATACTGCCTCTTCACGCTAAGGCGTACAACTCTGAACTAGCAAACACTCTTTACATACTACCTCTGTCTGCACGCTAGGACGTAAAACTTTGAACTAACAAACACTCTTTACATACTGCCTCTGTCTGCACGCTAGGACGTAAAACTTTGAACTAACAAACAGTCCTTACATACTGCCTCTGTCTGCACGCTAGGACGTAACACTCGGAACTAACAAACAGTCCTTACATACTGCCTCTGTCTGCACGCTAGGACGTAACACTCGGAACTAACAAACACTCTTTACATACTACCTCTGTCTGCACGCTAGGACGTAAAACTCGGAACTAACAAACACTCTTTACATACTGTCTCTGCGCGAAACCAAACTTTAACCACTCAACTTTTACGATAAATAGCCATAGCCGGGCAGTTACAAATAAAATAATATTCTTTAGAAACACATCGTAAAGGTGTGGTTTTCCTGTTGCTGTAGCCCGCCTCATTTTTGTGTTCAGTTATTTTCGCAATTGCTCCTCCAATGAGATAATCATGAAGTTTGATTTACGAAATACATAACCTCTCACAGTTAAATTTATCGATGAATATTATATATGTATTGATGTCTTAAATTGATTTGTTTGTTGGTTTACACGAAATGAATATCTCTTGAAAATGAGTTACCTTAATGAAAACGAAAATAAATCCTTTGACCGCTTTTTATCCTTTAGAATTTTGAAATCCAAGCAGAGAATGCGTTTCAATTTAAAACGCCAACAGAATTATTCGGAAAACAAGTAATTTCGAAAATGCCCTTAGTGTCAGTTAAGGCTGATATTTCACAATTAGTTGACAATCAGACAATGTTTCAAATAATTTTTTTTTCATAGGATATAGCAATGCGTTATTTGTCAGTAATTCTATCTAGTAGTAAACGATGACTAAGAAGTAATCATGTTAGAAAACCAGAAAAAAACCGTTACGCGTCGACAACATCTAAAGGCATGTTGAAAGTTTATTTCTTGTCGTATGCTAACCACTAAAAACACGAAGTAGGGTAATACATACCTATTGAGGAAAAAACGAATTTTGTTGATGCATAAAGGTAAACAAAGAAGACATTTACTGCTACATATGGTAATTTCAGGCTCAACAGCGGTAATTAGGTAAACAAACCAATGTCAGAGGTATTCCGAAACACGTTTATAAATACTACAAAAGAAAAGAAAAAACTTTCGGCTAATACAACTATACAACTTCTTTAAAAAATGAGTTATTCATGTAAATAAAGCCGGAATAACTTCCAGCTAAAATGTTACAATACTCGTTGATAATATTTTATTGATAAAATCCTGCGGGCCTGCATGGTGTACCAATGTTGTGTTTTCTGATTTATTTTCTGTATAAGAAAAATGCGATGTTTTTTCCCCTGTTTTGAAGAATAAAGTATAACATATCCAATACTTTTGATAAACAGACGCAGATAGAACGAATAACAAAACCACATGGCAACTGTGCATCGAACCAGGAATTCATAGATTTGTACAAGAAAGTTTATACAAGACAGGTAAGTAGTATGTAGGGCTTTAAACCAGACAGGTAGGTAGTGAATGTCTCAAATTTCTTTCCTTTCGTTACGATTGAAAAAAGGTGCATTTGAGGTTTTTATTCTGGTTGTTGTAACTGATTCATGTTTTGGTCAGTTTAGGTTTTCTGGTAACAGCTGGACGTGTTAACCCTATCCGTATCACGTCTGGCAATAACATAACTCTGGCCATAGCGCTGTGAAAAATTTAAACCTACTCCCATCTATTATTTGCCGACAATATGGTCAAACAAAACCATTTCGTAGAGACCGTGATATATCTCAGTATGTGAGATCCGGTTTTGGTCTATACTCCTGCTTTTTTAACTACATGGGATTCGTCGACCCGTACACTTGAGAATAATCGGCCACATTCGTGTCTTTACCTTTGTTACAATCGAGATAAGGGTGTGTACATCCATACCCACAATAGACGAATGTTCACGTGATATAAGAGCGTAATCGTGTCGTCGGTGTTGCTTCAGACAGACATATAATGTTAATCTGTACACAAGTACTTAGATGACCTTCAAAACCGGTTTGGGTTTTTATTGGATATATCTCCGAAAATAAGGATAAAGTGTCCACCATGAATGCACTATGTATGGTGGACACTGAACAGACCGTAGTGATACATTAGTTCCCACTATCAGTATAACTACTACTCAGATTACCACTTAAAAAAATGCCGACGGCTGTTCTTACTGTACAAAATGTTTTAAAATATTCAACCCTGGGATAGGTTACCTTCCGTAGACAATGACAGATAGCAAGCATTTAACCCGACCCCTGTATTCCGAATAAGACAGCCCCGCCCCTGTACTCCGAATAAGACGACCCCACCCCTGTACCCCGAATAAGACGACCCCACCCCTGTACTCCGAATAAGACGACCCCACCCCTGTACCCCGAATAAGACGACCCCACCCCTGT
>JAUMHH010183922.1:0-14743 GCA_032359455.1 Chlamys rubida | reverse complement strand
TGTAAATACATAGAGAGGGGGCACAGAATATTTAAAATCTATAAAATGTACCCCCAGTTTTAACAATGCAGGGGGAATACTGAGTATATACTTCCTGTAGTCAAGTCCGTATCAGCTAGTAGACTGGGACACCTTTACATAAGACAAGGAAACACAAAGATTGTGTTATAATGTGTATTTGAAAGCTCCCAACGAACAGATAGATATAAGGATTGAAACGCATGTTCTATAAACATTTCTGGTCTTAGAATATAGAAGTTAAACACCATAGACAATTAAAGCCTATGTAATA
This sequence comes from Chlamys rubida, assembly GCA_032359455.1. Classification (NCBI taxonomy): domain Eukaryota; kingdom Metazoa; phylum Mollusca; class Bivalvia; order Pectinida; family Pectinidae; genus Chlamys; species Chlamys rubida. The sequence continues at coordinate 14,451 of JAUMHH010183922.1, read as the reverse complement.
TTGATTTTGTATAGACCTTAACTCATTCACCCCTGAAGACACATTTGATCTCTTCCAATTCAAAGGTTGGAATAGTTCATTATGAAATTTCAGGGGTGAATGAGTTAATAGCTGGTTCTGCACCCAAGACACACAATTGATCGACAAAAAAGATCAATTTCAAAACGTCACAAAAAACTTCCCTCACAACGGCTTCTACACGCAGACACAATCAATCGAGTGGAAGACAGACAACGGCAGAAACAATGTTAGATGATAGTCATGATGCAGCGGGGGAGATTTCTCGACACAAATACTACCACAAGACACACAGACAGACACTCAGTTTGACACGATGCGACCTTTGACCTCGTTACCTGTAGTATGTAGGACTGAAGTGTAGGAGGCGGCTACAGAGAGACAAAGGTATATACCTCATTAGGATTCGTAGGTCAAAGGGCAATGTAGCTCATTTACATAAGTTTAACATAGGTCAGAAGACAGTGTTACTTATTAACGAACGCCAATTAATGCAGCTCATTTACATATATTGAAATAAATTTCAACTTAAAAGATTAACACAAGTTATTACATTGGTTCCTAACTTATTACTGTAGGTCAAAGGACAAAGTCACTCATTTGCATAAATTTGCATAAATTTGCATAAATTAAAGGATACTTGAATACAATACGAGAGAGATAGGTCAAAGGACATTGACTAATTAACATATGAAGAGCAATATTTCTATAGCACTATACAAGAACAGTCTGCTTTTCATTAATACAGATCTAAGGGTAGGCTATATACTCATCTACATACAAACAGGCCAACGACCATTGCTGCACATTTATTACTCATTTGAGGACAAAGGGTTAAGTTTCTCCACATTGTCACACAGTAGTCTCTCATTAGCATGGATGATAATTTAAGAATACCACTTTTCAATTAAAATTTAATTTCCAATACAATCACATTGAAATAAGGACGACATCAGTTTTGGTGCAATAGAATAACTACTAATTAATACAATTTACAATTAAAATGACAAACCACGAAGGAATGCAAATGTCAATTAAACGGATCCGAAAATCATTTATTGATTCCTAACAATACCCGAGAACCTCACAATAAGTCAATACACACAAACTGTCTGTTATACTCAGACGAGGAATCTGTGAGATAAAATGCTGCCATCTGTCAGTAAACAGATTCTATTGAACACTCCTAAACCATAAACAGCCATTTTAGATTTTATTAATTTTTCAGACCGATTCCAAAAATATGATCATTTGAAAATAAATCTTTCAGTACAGGGTAACGATTTAAAAAAAAAAGAAAAATGCTATCAGAGTAGTTTTTACACAGACTAGGCTACAACTATAACCAACTTTTTCTTTGTTGACAAAAATTAGATCACTTAACAACCTGTAAACATTCCGATAACCCTTTCACCACTGTCGACCATAATAGACTCATCCAGATGAATGTATGGTAGAGTCTACTAAGTTACCTAGGGGTGAAAGGGTTAGACATGTAAACAAACACACTCAACTAGTAATTAGAATCTGAAGCTTATCAAAAGGACTCGGCAGATTCTCACAAAAACTTTCAATTCTTCTCTGAAATCATCACTTTAAAAAAAAAAAAAAATCATGAAAACTGAACAGTTCTTTTTCAAAATAAAATCTCGTAAATGATTGGTGTCGGAGTCACATAATGTGATTCCTGGTAACAGATCAGGGTGTCTGTGGATACTTACGCTACGCTCGCGAGGGAAGGTGGACGCACTGTCGTCGGTGGAGATACCCTGGAGACTGCTCTGACTACTCGACTTGCTGCTAAGGTTACTACTCGGCATCGAGTGCTGGCTCGTCATACTGCTCGATTTACTCGTACTACTGTCGATGTTATCGTCATCCTGGTAAAACAACATGGCCCAAAGTTAATCAACATGGCTTATGTCGGCATATAATAGACCCTTTTACTTCAGTGACAGAATCGTAATCTAGTTTGGCAAATCCAAAATATGCATGTTTACATAACTTGTTGATGTTATTTTTTTATTTTGACATCAATCTCATTGACATGCACATTTTTAAGGATTTCCAGACCAATTTTACAGTCCCATACCCAAATGAAAGGGTCTAGTTGTTCAGATTTTAAATATGACAAAAAAAGAATTCACAGAGGCTATATATATGCTACCTCACAAAGTTCACCCGCAATTTGTGCAAGATTTATCTCCCTTAAAATTCAAATTAATCCATAGGGATTTAACATGGGTTTCTGAATGCGGAACTCTTTTGAAAAGGGAGAGAACATTACAGCAAGGTAGCATACATCCTTAAGCAGGGTGATGACAACAAGCTTCAACCACTGAATCTAACCACTTTTATAGGGATAAAACATGGCGGACATCACAGAGGACGAAGGAAAAATTTGACAAAGCTTATAAATTTCAAATGATGTTCAACAATACAAAATAGATTTTCAGACTTTTAAAATATCTTTACAACATGTTCATGCAGAAGTAATGAACAGTGTCCAATACACCTTAACTCATTCCCTCCCTGAAATTTCATAATGAACTATTCCAACCTTTGAATTGGAAGAGTTCAAATGTGTCTTCAGGGGTGAATGAGATAATATTTACTGATATTTGTCACTATATATATATTAATACATTTCTGCAATATTACTGGGGATGTGACTTCATAATGAAAATGTTCTAACTCTTTAAACTCACTCTCAATCTATAATTGTTTTGCATAAATTTTGAGGAAATAACATATTAAAGATAACAGGAAAATATTTTTTGAGGACTGTATATACTTATGCAGTAGAAAAGTTGCCAAACTCTCCACCTTTTAAATACCTTTTAGAATTTGAAGTAGGACAATGTTTTAGTGTTAATTATGACATACACCAGGTGCCCTAGGTAGAACAGATTTAATAGAACTGGAGAAACCATTCAAAAGCATTATTACAAACATTGAGGGTGATTAGGAAGGATTCCAACCCACAGTTTATCTTACAAAAAACCTGGATCACACTTAAACTCGGGCAAATGAGAAAAGTTGGACATGTTCCAGAGAGTGGCAAGTTATATGAAGGAAAGCATTGTCTTCTAATGTAGGTGTGAAACTTGAACAAAACTGGATCAGAAGAAGAGATATTTTTAAGTGTGAAATGAACAATATATCTGTATTAATTCTAAGATGTATAGAAATCAGTCCTGTTATCTTTCAGGTGTTGCCAGAAACAGGGCTCATACAAAACATTAGGGCTGAAACCCTCTGGGCCGGACAGTCCATCATACTTTTAATACACTTCTTTTTTTGTTTGTTTGTGTTTTACGTCCTATTAACAGCTATGCATGGTCATTTAAGGACGTGCCAGGTGTTGGTGGTGGAGGAAAGCTGGAGTTCCCAGAGAAAAACCACCAACCAACCACCATTACCTGGCGATGCCCCACGTAGGTCTCGAACCCGTGACCCAGTGGTGGAAGGCTACTCAAGTAGCAGAAATTCAGAAGCCTTAACCACTTGGCCACAGTGGCCCCCGTTTGGAAATATAGGTCAATTTGTAACACTAAGTAAGGAAAAAGTCTGATTTTTTATAACCTGCAATACTGTTATGTTAACCAAAAAACATGACAAGTGCATCTGATACTTAGCCTATCAATGTGTAACAAGATTCCAGGCTGGATATAGACATTAGTAGATTGTAGATACACATTTTCATCCCATTACCATTACAGAATTACTCATTCTCATCAAATCTAGTGTATAACTGAAGAAAGTTCTTCACTTTCTTCACTTAAAAAATCAAACTTTAAAAAACAAAATTGAAATTGTTTCATTCTTTTTTAATCTCTACAACCAATTGAATTTACATAAACAAGCAGTTTCAGCGATAAATCTAAGATTTTGTTGGATATATATACTAAATTCCAGATTGATCTAAGATTTTGTTGGATATACTAAATTCCAGATTGATCTATCGTTATAAGCTAATCAAGACTAACTATTTCGACCAGGCCATGTATAATCATCAATTATCATAAGTGACCCACCTTACTTTTTGGCTAGTAGCCACTATTACCAAGAAAACAACACCTAAATTCCCAGAATGCTCCACCAAATAATGGCATCTCTGGGATAAATAAAAGGTAGATTTATGATTGGCCTTCAAGTCCAGAACACACTACAGGAGAGAAACACCTGCCTTTGTATAGATGGGGTATAAACAAGTACAAAATTCTCCAAGACTTCTTTCTCTTCAAAACCTGCTTTTATCTTGAAAAGCATCATACATCACCTTGTCAAAATTACTTTTTCTTTAGGAAAACTTTTCGAAAACAGTTCGTCACATAAATAAGTTTGCCAAAAATTGTTTGCCAAAAGTTTTTAGATATACTTCATTATGTCTTACATTTTTACATGTAATGATTAATATTTTAAAAATCACTTTGGCGAAGTTATTTCTGAACTGATATTGGGAAATTTTCACTACAATAAATGTACATACGTCAATGTTTACTTTCAATGTCTACTCAGCAAATGTAAGTAAAATCAACACACTTGTGATTTTTTGTGACAGGCAATTACCAAACTCAGGCAAGATCATTTCATTTCTGTTTAAATCACTGCCATAAGTAATGAAACCAGACAATGAAAAAAGTTTTATGCATGGAGAAACTTTATTAAACGTTTTTAATCTATGCCAAAAACTGTGTCAAAATTAGTCAAAGAAATGGTTTCACAATAACTGTTTCAAAATTTCAAATTTATTCTAAATACAAATAAAAAAAAAAAAATTACGAATTCATTTATGGCCAAAATCTAGCTTATCCCCCCCTGTAAGCTATGAAACTAAAGCGTTCAAAATGGATTATTTTTGCAAAAAAACAAAGATTTGTGCATGGCATTTGTGGTACACTCTGTACACAAAAATGAAAATAATTCAATCTGTTCAAATATATTTTCTCTGTAGTTATCAAGGTCTTTCGGTTCCTACTTAGCCTTGAAAAGATAAAAAAAAACGTTGTTTCTTTATAATAAGCACATTTGGTGCACATTTAATTGCAAAAAACCCCACCAATATATGAAGAAAAGTTAGCAGACACAATGAACATCTGTGAAACCATACAAATCACACAGCAACTTGTCAGCGAGCCAATAGATGCCATATCGCAAGACAGGAGACCCATTCTGTGGAAAAGTATGCATTTTGTTGAATTGAGGTCAGAATAACGAATTAAAAACAGATATGTCTGAAAACTAGGTTAAGGAGAAATGTTCCTCCTTTCTGTACAACATGTAGTCCACTAAATAGAATTTCAAATGTGATTTGGCTTATCTTATTTAAAATTAATATTTCCTTCGAATTGATTTTTTTTCTTTCTCTCTCCCTGAAAATGCTATTAAAAATCCTGTAATAAGCGCTATTTGCAAGATAACCAGCCAACTTTCTTTTTAACTCTGAAAAAACTTAACTATTTCGAGCAATTAGCCCATGTCTGGTGATTAGCCCACCCTTTTCTATTGCCTGTCAGTAGAAATGAAACCAAATACGATTTCATGGTTTTGTAATAAACCTACCCCAATTCTTTGAGTCATAGGTTATGTGTCGGCCCCCATGGGCTTTTTACACAATAATTACGGTGTGTGTAACTTTTTATACATAAAAAAGTTTTCTTCTGTTCATGACCATAGCAATATTTTCCAAGTTATACAAAAAGGGTCACTACAATGTTCTGTTTATATTAAACCCTTTCACCCCTTTAGACCATAATAGACTCATCCATATCAATGCATGGTAGAGCCTACTAAAGTTAAATAGGGGTGAAAGGGTTAACAAAGGTCAGCAATACACAACCCTATATTTATGTTTCTACACTAGCTAGAGGGAAAGCCTATATTTTGTACTTTAATGTGAATCGGTAACTACCTGTCAAGAACACTCCACGATCCCGCCTACTCAATCATATATATCTGTGTCAGTACTACACACACAAACTACCCAGAGCGTCAGTACTGATCCTAATCCTCATAGTGTATAATAGTATTAGTGGTTGTGACCGGGAGATTTCCTGTACACAGTTCTGCATGGACAGCAAATTTCTAATTTCTGCTGATCTGAGCATTTTGATCTAATGCTAGACCACAAGACATGCTTAGTTAGCTGACATTCTATTAATTACTATAGCTTAAAGATTTTAAGGATCACTGCCAAAAATGGGACTATGCATTGGAAACTTTTTTTCCATTAGGACTATGACTTTGATAAATGATATCTGAAAAGGAAAGTATACCTTCCAGTGGCAGATCCAGATGGCATTTTTTGGCTTCAAGAAACCCCCCCACCCTGAGATTTTTTTTCTTTAAAAATAATGTATTTTCACCATTTTCCTCAATTTCCCCCCACATTGAAACACCCCCAGATAGGTCTCTGGATCCACCATGGCTTCAATGACTTTTATGGAAAGAAATAATGCAGATCAAATGAACAGACTGTTTATGAAAAAGAAACAATACTGATGAAATAAATAAAGATAGCAACAACAGTGTTCTGAGTATAAACATACAACGGGGCAAGACCTGTGCTCAAATTATTATAATGTCAATCAACTGTCAGCTTTATAATGGTCCAAATAATTACCCTGGCCCAGTTGTGCAACTATCTTCTTTAAAGTCGTTATCATTGAAATTTAGCGTAATAATGTCAGCAAAATGATGAACATATAATAACCACATCACAACAACTGTGATGAAAGAATACGTTGCTTGTCTCTAATGTAAATATTTCAACACCTCGTCTTCTTGGCTGTCTCCTGTAATTACTAGACCGTGCCACAGACAGATTTGTTTCTATTCCCAGAATATTTCAGGAATGCTTTAAGGTTTTTTGACAGAAAACACGACATGTGTTTTTGATACAAAGCCAAGCATAATTAATTAACTCATTCATCTTCGGGATGTGGTTGTGTAATAATATTATGCATAATACTATGGGGTCACAACAGATAACATTATGTAAATTAACGGGGTCACCGATCACAGACAGTAATGATCTAGCTGTGCCCAAGCAGTGTCTGAAGTTCAATTCTACATCAGCTTAACGTCAATCAAACGAAAAAAAATTCCAGGGATTTTTTTTATGTTAAATCTAAAATGATACAAATTCTGGAATTTTAAAAGATCTTGATCTACACTGTATGACAACAATAATATAAAAATATTGTTATGTTGGTAAATTAAAGCGAACTGCAACTCAAAATTTTCTTATGATTATAACACGTTAAGTTGACAAATCTTTGACAAAATGACGTAACCAAGCTAATCAAGGAACAAATGACTGGGGTAAGTACTGAACATTACCACTGATCTATTTCCACACACTAAAATAACATTAGCGGGTGATTTAACCCCATACAGGTGCTCTAAAGCTCCCCGACATACATAATCCATACCTATATCCCTATAGCCCGCGGTTCCCTTTAAACCAGTAATCAGGTAACATTAGTAAATCCTAATAGCTTATCTCTGATAACTAAATATTTTCCTAATCCAGGGTATATATTATGATTTTCCTTAATATAGATTTACATTTTACAGTTTTTTCTTCCTATGAGAGACTACAAACAAACATTAACATATGTTCTTTTACCAGAGCCGATGAATACAGATTATGTTCCTTTAGTAGAGCCAATAAATAATTACTGTATACCTGGAAATTTTCGCCAAGTCAAACTTTCGCCCCTTTGTCAGAATAAACCACAATCGTGCAGTGCTAATTTTGCCCTTGTTTGCATATCATGTTGTTTACTTAGGTTCACTGTAATGATAAATTCACCCCAATTACAGCGAGTGAAAAAGGCGAAATTTCCAGGTAGACAGTATACCTATTGTCCGACGTTTTTTTCTTATTTTTTATGCGAAATTTTTTTGTGTTTGAAGCTGCACTTCACAAATAATCAGTATATAAAAAGATGGAAAATTACAGACATGCAAATGTCAACTTTACTTGCTAGTGACAGAAAAAAAAACCTTTCAAAATTTAATCTTGAATATGAAAACTTAAGGTTTTTATATATTTTTTTCATGTACTTTTCAAGCTTTAAAATTATACAAATTTATACTTCACAAAAAATCAGTATACAAATGATGTAAAATTATCGATACATCAATGTCCTTTTACATGTTATAGACTGGCTAAAACTGAAAACTTCACATTTTTTGTCATAAAAAGGTAATAAAAAAAAAGACTTAGTGTATGAGTCTAAATAGGCAGGAAATAGAAGAAAACTAAGAGTTCTCCATATTTAATAAAAAATTCAATATAACATACACATACGAAGGTTAATAATGAAAAAATCTTTGTGAAAAGGGTGGCTGTGAATTCCATGTAATACAGGTGGGTAATGTATGGTGGGGCTTAGCCTTCTGTGACCCTGTGACAAATTACCTGTTTAAGTGGTTTATATAGTCCCTATCCATGTATACTTCACAAAGTAAATCACATAAACTTTTGATACAAATTAAGAAAACGAGACCTTGGCTAGACCGGCTGGCTACCAGCTCCTAAGATTTTATGAAGAATTTCTCCACTGCATTTTACTACTAGCTTATCTCCCCCTAGTTTAGAACTCTAGAATCAGACATCCAAGTGATCAACATTATTAGAGTTAAATTTGTTATAAATAATTAGAGACGGGGTCCAGTCTAGACCTGGGCCTGTATTCACGAAACCATTCTCATACTTATAAACTCAGATTCTAAACTCAAGCCTAATTTCTTGTTCTGGTGATAAATAAAAGAAATCACATTTTATTAATGATTTGGAAGAGTTCTGGAAGGATTTCAAGCCAAATACCTTTTTAAGTATTTATACTTGAAATTTTTACCATATGTTACATGATTTGAGATAGTGTTACATGAAAGTTGGTTTGAGCACAGTATACATGCTTGAGCAAAAGACACAATCATGACTTCTGGCCCAAATTTTCTCATTTTTCCCTCCACAGAGACATATCTGCCTTTTGATTGGGTAAGGACAGCTAGTGGCAATTTTCACAAAGTTACAAAAATATTTATTTGTAATCACTGAATCAAAAGTTGCAGGGTGGGCTTACTACTGGGCAATGAAATATCATGTTGGCTTTTCTGCTGAACTGCATTATGTTTAGGTGGGCTTATTACCAGGCATGGGCTTATTGTTGGATAAATACAATACAAATTTCACTAAACCTAAAAAAAAAATATCAGCAATGAAATGATGCTCGTAGATGGTCCAAATGCAGGTCAAGACTTCTAAAAGCAATTTAAGTGATTTCAGAAGGTAAAAATTTTCAAAGTTATCAAAATATGTAATAATGCCATTTAAACTATTATAAATTGCCTTCTAAAAACATTATGTCTTGTCTAAGGAGTATTCAAGCATTCAAAGCTTTTAAAAGGTCATTTTTGATGTTGATCGATGCAATGCCATTATGCTGAAGACTTCAAAATATACTACACAGGTCATTTGCAGCTTGGCTTGGGGCCTGTTCGTTTATGCGGAACAACCGGTAAGTCCGCTTTTAAATGTAACTTTTTGGGGTATAAACCCTGACGGACCTGCAAATGTCTATGCTGGCCTTGCAAGGCTTTGTCAAGGCTCGCCTGAAAGCAGCATCAGATTACTAGGTCTGACCTTATTTAATAAACGAACAACTCTGGTCTAACCGGTTCAACCGTTTAAACGGAAACAGCCCTAGTGACTTGGTTGGTACTATATTTTATAATCTGACCTTGTGTTTAAAAGTCATCAAACGTTGCGGACATTTACCGTACGAATGTCGCGCGTAGTGTGTAGAGGCATATGATGACACACAAGACAAAGGAGGTATCTCCCAATTAACAGGCCGTTTGTCACCTGAGTAGGGCACTTAACATATTACACAGGTGAGACCAGGTGTCCAGCTGAAGACATTTTTTACCTGTTCCAATCTACATTCCACATTCTTCTGCGTAATTGGTAACATAATAAATCACCCTAAGGTTATCAATCTCGCCTTTCACCTAGTTTATTTTTTCTTTATAACACATGGCTGCAAATGTTTCACATCCTTTATCTAAAAAAAATCTGAATTTATCCCCAAAGAGTTTACAGATTCAATATACATATAACCATCAAAGAACACGAAAAACAAAAAATATTTTCTGATAAAAAATTTTTTGAGCAATTCCCATTTGAAAAAATTACCTTACGATTTGTTAGCTTACAAAACTATAAGATCAACTACACCGTCATGCCATAATGGATTGTCCTTCAAGTGACAGGAAAGGAAGAAAATTCACTGCTGGTTTATAACTAATTGACAAAAAAACGGGCAAAAAGTTATCAATTAGATAAAAAGGCAAGTCAAGTACAGGTTGGAAAATCAAAGGTGTGGAATCTCTTATGTTTTGAAATTCCCACAGACGGAAAATATGAACTACAAATTATGTCCATTTAAAACATTATTTAAATTCCTTGCAAAATTCCTCAAATTCTTCAAAACAGAATAAAATACACTGCCAATATTAATGTCATAGTATACAAAGTTGAACAGATTTAATTTGTTTTTCTATCGTATTATGTTACAATTTATAGTAAAATGACAGGACAAATGGTAAAATTTGAAATAAATAGGTGATAGCTATCAGTTTTCCATTATATATATTTATTGAGTATGAGAGAATTTCAGATATTTTCATGAGTGTGTAAATCTGACACATGATTGAAATACATTACTACTATTATTGGCAGGAGATTGTCGTGGACCTGTCACAATCAAGCCATGTCAAGATATTTCAATGAACGTCAGAATAACATATCGTCTTTGTACTTTGTGACGTTTATTATCGACTGAAGATGTGGAAACTAAATTATATAGATCTTTTGATAATTTGATCAAAATTATTTTTTGGGCAAAAGCATCAGTCTAAAATTTTGCTATCTTGGCTCTATATCTTTTGTCGCCATTGTGACGTCTTACCGTAATTATCCTGCAATAAGCCCAGGGGGCTAACACATAATCTCTGACTGAAAATATGGGGGATGGGTTTTTTACAGGACAATTAAACAGAATTTGTTGTCATTTCTACTGAACTGTGATTATTTTGGATGGGCTTATTACCAGGCATGGGCTTATTGCCGGACAAATACGGTAATATAATTTTGAGGTCTGTGATATCATTTCATTATCATTTCATAATATATCACAATTGGTCCTATAACATGGGCTTCTGGAAAGACCTTCAATCACATTGCCTGTGCCCAATCCTCTTGTACATCTGTTACAATAAACTTGATTTCAGTAATAATAAGATACAATATTTATATAGTGCCGGATATAATTTGCAAAATTACCCTCGGGTGTATGCAAAAAATACTACATGATTGTATTCAATGAATAACATAGTATCATGTGATATATATATACACTATATTTACCCACCAATAAGCCCATGCCTGGTAATAAGCCCACCTAAATCCAATCTCTGAGTCAAAGTTTATGTGTTGGCCCTGTGTGATTATTGCAGGATAAAGATTGTGTATACATATACGTATGTTTGCAATCTTCTGATCAATAATCGTAAAATCTTCTATTAAAAATACTACTGTATCTGGAAACGGAAACATACCAAACTGTTTTAACACATTACTATATAACCATATAGGTTTTGTTCAGCTCATTTATCCACTACATACAAGATTACAAAAAGGTCACATGAAGTTAAAATTTATATATTCACTTTCCGTCTAAGTGTTTCCTCTGACAGGTTTTTATTAATTTAAATTGATTCTCACGAACGTGAAAGTGTCTTCATTGATGTATTTTCTATCTTACAATCTTAATGGTTTGTAAAGAGAACCCAAGGGGACAATATGATATTGTTAGCCACTATAATCAACAGGGGTTTATAACACAAACATGTGAATTTCTCAAAGCTATATGCATCTTAACCCTTTCACCCCTATGTAACTTTAGTAGACTCTACCATGCATTGATCTGGATGAGTCCATTATGGTCTACAGTGGTGAACGGGTTAATAAGGTTTTGCAAGATATAATGGGATATATAAGGAGAAAGATACAATGTCTAAATGCTTAACCCTTTCACCCCTAGGTAACTTTAGCAGACTCTACCATACTTTTATCTGGAGGAGTCCATTCTGGTTTACAGTGGTGAAAGGGTTAAAGCAGGTTTAAATGTTGTTTTATCAATGAAAGATTCAGTCACAAATACAAATGGGTATTACCTTAACTTTTGCAGTCGAGCATACAAGAATTTTTTTAACGAAATTTTGATTCTGCAAAGCAAGAAACCATCCATTATGCATATATTGTACTTGAAATTTAACTTGCATTTAGAATCAAATTCACTTTTTCCTAACAGTTTTGAAATGGTGGGATGGAGGTCCAGTGGAAAACAACTGCTTAAAAAGTATTACAAGCTTAGACCACAAACAATGTTACATTGTACATTGAAATTCAAATGATTTTAATATATATATTGAGAAAAAAAAAGGTGTATTTAACGTTCTTTATGGTTTCATTCAGTTCTAAATACATTTTAAACAAACTGTTTTACCGAATTGCAGAACAGACATTTTTGCAGGAACAAGATCATGTTTTATATGGTTAAAAGTTCCGTCAGACGGCAAACTTAAATTGGAAACCGTTCCGAAATTTCCGCCAAAATTTGAATTTGACGTCATGTAATGATTGGTCCCCGATTACTGAAACAACGGAAAGACCTCAACATTTTTCGATTGGAATACATTCTCATGTATTTTTTCTTAATTTCATTGGATTAAAATCATTTTGTTTGGTAGGTAGGTTTAGGTAAGGACTGTATGTTAAACGGAAATGTGAATATAAAGTTATATATTATCATATCTACAAATTCTATCCTTACAGCAAGACGTTATTTGTTGTACAGCGAAGGTGGTTTACATGTGTGAGCAAGTGTCGGAGATGATATGCATCTAAAGTAGGCAGAACATTGTCAGTTAGGACGATGGTTACAATCTTCCTCCCTGCAGGCTAAATACTTGAAATGTTTATGATTCTTTTGCTCGGGAGTAATGGCTAATGCCACAGGTCCAATACATATATAGCCTGTATATATAGTTCTGATGTGTATGAAAGTACATCATAATAATGCTTTGTACAACTTTGTTTCCGAATCAAGAAATAACCTGCACTAACTATTTCATTGTTACTTCGAAAATAACAGCAAAATGTCATAAAACCTTTTATCACATAATGTACTGTGTTATCCAATGAATATACCCATGTCATATTTTTTTCAGTATTTACCAATGTAATATGACTTTTCATTTTAATTTTAATTGTTTCCATTGTGACGTCATGCCTAGGACAAGTACATGATGTCACAGACTTAAGCACTGGAGTCAAAATGGCGGCTTTTTACATTTCAATGTTGCATGAAAATTTTCACGAATAAATGCCACAAATCTTGATAATGTGATATAAAGGATTTTACACTTGTTTTCATTTCATATGAAATTTATAAAACTCGTCGCAAATTTTTCATTTTAGCTCACCTAATTGAAAAATTATTAGACTTGTTTCATAAATCTCATATGAAATGGAAACTCATGTAAGATCCTATATATATCAACTCTATATAGCATTTGTAAATCCAGAAAATTTCAACTTGTATTCATCTATCAACTCCAGAAAATTGAACTCCATAATCTATCAACTCCAGAAAATTGAACTTCATAATCTCTTAACTCCAGAAAATCATCGCCTTTCATCTACTCTAGAAAGGTACAATCAATTTCTGCAATCTTTCATCAAATCCAGAAAGGTACAATCAACTCATGATCTTTTGATTAACCCAAGAAAGTGACAGAAAGCCCATATATATGACCTTTTCGTCAACTCCAGAAAATTACAGTCCACTTCCATTTAACCTTTCATCAAAACCAGTAAGTTTAATCAATTAACTGGACTCTATAGAACCAAAGAGGAATTGTAAAATCCGCTTTAACCTTCCACAGACTCTAGAAAGAAAAGTTTGTTTAAATTGGGAAACAATTTTTTTTTTTTTTATTTTTCAGGGACCTCTTTATTACCAGCAAATATTGAATTTATTGTATGAAATTGTTTTTAAGTTTTAAGTTTTTAAAGTTAAACCCTGTCTTGACATAAATAAATAGTGGAATGACTAACTAATATCTGTGATCTCTGAATCAGTGGTCCTGTTTTTACTTGCCCAGTTCCACATAGCAATGCTACAGATGATGTAATCTGTATATATATCTCCTGTGTACATTAGGGCCCTCCCTGCAGTGTTCTCACTTAGTGTTAATCACACCGCCCCCTCCACAGTACTACAGGACCTAGCCAGTGTTACACACACCCAGCTATCAATTGTAGCCCCACCCAAGTGTCATACAGCCTAATCC
>JAUMHH010183911.1:0-14744 GCA_032359455.1 Chlamys rubida | reverse complement strand
ATTATAAATTAATTAATCAGTGACATACATACACCCACACATTCACACACCGAACCACACGCATGCGCACAAATATAAACATGCACATGTACATGTAGATAAAGGAAGAGGGAGAGATAGGGGGATGGTGAGAGGGGGGGGGGGGATAATAATCATTCCGTTCCTTCTCCATGCGAACGGAATGGAACTTTGTTGCATTAAATTCCATTTACGTAAAGTTGTTTGCTTGAGGTAAAATCGGTAAGACCACTGAAACAGGAATAAATACAAAGCTAGAATCAAGACTGTGCATTATGCAGTGTACAGTAGTAATTCAAGTGGTAAAATGACGCGTTATCAAACTAGATATTAAGTGTGTCTTAATTTGTTGACATTTAATCAAAATCTAGCCAATGTATTTCTTATGTTGACGCCAGCATCGATCGTGAAGCAACTAATGCAGGATAGTTGTAAAAACACAGATCACATGTACTTTCATATGCAAACATATCAAATATACATGTAACAATACTTAAGTTAACAAATTAAAAAAAAAACACATACAAAATATCGGTATATGACGTCACTGATATATTGTATGTTGTACATGTACCGACGTTTTCTCTGATTTAATTAACAAATTCATTTAGCTTGAAAATGTCATGTGTACAATTTCTATTTACATGCACGATGCACTTGCATGCAAGGCGACGTATACACTGTACATGTACATTTACAAATTCATTCATCAATCTAACTAAATGTACCTTTTATCTGTTACAACAGTAGGTAATACATTCCATCCTCTGTGGGAAAAAACCGCTTTTATTCATTCGCTACTGTTTTGGTTTAAACATCCGAATATCTGGTGAATCTCAAAAGATCGTACTTGTATTTTTTATGAGGGCAAGAAAGGATATGAAATCGTTATCATTCTTTCTTCTTTGAAACATCAATTTTCAATGAGGACAATTCTTAAATGATACCGATCTGGATGCCACTTTGGTCCGAGCTTGATTTACACATCAGGTTTTGTCGAGGAAAAAGGAGGGACGTAGCCTCCAGAACGTCTTAATAATCAATTGTCTTCTTGTAAATCTTTTGATTTTAAGTATTTCACCGCTAGTCCCATCGAGTTTGAGTCAGAATAGTGGTTTTGTCTTTGCTTCTTTATTCTTTGTTGTGCGTTTTTGTCTTGAAATATGAAACTGAACTTATCTGACTGATTTCTGAAATTTCGTTCAGCATTAGCAGAAGAAAATAAAAAATCATTTTATGCACGTCTTAATCTCACCGCCATCAAAATGAAGTTTTCTCTCCTTTCCATCGACGAACTTTTTCTTAAAAGTTTTGGGAGAATAATCTAAGTGAAAATCGCTATCTCTTCATTTTTGTTTGTTTAACAATTGTCCTTATATTCTTTTTAAATAACACAAATTGCTTAAAATCAGTCATTTTATTCTTGTATGGCGCCACTTTGGTTTTGAAATTGAATTCAAATTGAATAAACACACGTACATATAGACCATAACTAGTTCCTTGTTCCCTGATGTAGTCGGATAACAGTATGCCTTAGCGTGCACGATGAATCGATGTTTTTAATAGTCCACACGGGACTCCTTCGTCGATTGTCCGACAGTATTAAATTTATATATAGGTTTTACTTTAACGGGTTTGTGTACTTAAGGGCCGTTGTAACTCCCGACTGGAGAATCCACACGCCCCTGTGTTCACCGTATGGCTATACCTGTGTACTTAAGGGCCGTTGTAACTCCCGACTGGAGAATCCACACGCCCCTGTGTTCACAATATGGCTATACTTGTGTACTTAAGGGCCGTTGTAACACCCGACTGGAGAATCCACACGCCCCTGTGTTCACCATATGGCTATACCTGTTTACTTACATGTACAATGTCACAAATTTAGTGTGCCCTCTACCAATACTATGTTTAAATGTTTTTTCAGTTCAATATTTGCTTCCTCTTTTTTTCACCACTTTTTCTGACTTTTGTCTTTTCCATGGCTTTGTTGCTGTACTTTCATTGTCACAAAATAAGTGCCTTGTTTGCCAATTTTGTGTTTAAACATGTTGTTATGTCGATGTTTTCTTCCTTCATATCTCATCTTTTCTGCCTTTTATGTCTTTACATTTTATTTGCCCTCACACTGTCTCCTGTTTCCTAATTTAATTGTAAACAATGCAACAAATAAGTGTTATCATGTAACGAAGGTACTACTGTACCTAGAGTCTTCACTCTCTATACCGGAAGTGCATGTACACCATTTCATCTGAATACAAACTTTATCAAACCCTCTGATGATGTTTTCATCCTTGTACCATTGCCAGGAACGTGAATATTTTAAAGAAATCATAATCTCAATTGTTTATTGTCAGATGTTTTTAAGTGCCATATCTGTTTTGATCAATTATATTTTCATAATTATCGTATCCAAACCTCTCAAAGGGATTCAACAGACTTTTCTAGTGGATATTGATGCAGTAATTGAACAAACAATACAATTGTTATCAGGTGTTTTTAAGACCTTGTGTATCAAAATAAAAACCAATATCACTTTTCTTTTGCATTTTTATACTTTTGTGACATGGACCTTGTTCTGTTGACTCGGTGTGGAAAATTGACTGGACATACAAAGATACACAACTATTTGATTTGATTCTATAATTACAAATTATAATTTATAAAAAAGAGTGGTGTTGGATACATGTAATGGCACAACGATTAGGAAAATGATTAATGATAATTGCAGAACAATACTCTATTTCTTTTCACGGGTCATACTCAATGTTCCAAAATTTCCCGTAATAAACTTTTTGTTTTCCCTGTACAAAATACACACACACTATATCTCAGGTTTAATGCGACTGTGACCTTACACAGCTACTGGAGAGATATATAGTGTTATCATAAAGTCATAGCCCACATAAAGTCATAGCCCACATACACAGATTATATATCAGTTTAGACGAATGTATTCCAGCGCATTTGACTCCTTGGGTCCCAAGGGTGTACTAACGACCGTGCGAGTGTAACGGGGGCTTGGGGCACCAATAATTCTTTTTCGAAACAAAGGCGTTACTGCCACGTCCTCTAAATGGTTATTTAAACATGTCGTTTCTAATAAAACCTCATTGATTGTATTGAGGAACACGAGCTCATAAAAGAAGCATCACATTACGATGACAACGAGGTCACGAATAGGCAATGTTTTGGCGCTATTAAATGGAGAGGCATGTAATGATCCTCCGCAAATCCCCAACCCTGTAATCACAAATAATTATATCATTCCGCGCAACCATAAAAAGTAGTTCCATGACATCTTCTTCCAAACTGAGTTGATCGATCCTTCTGCTAAATGATACAGTTTATTGTTATAGTTATTGATGTCAAATGACAAAATCTGTGTTTATGCTGCTTAGATGGCGGGTTGCCAGATGAATGACGTGCCGTTTCTTTTTGTGTGTCCTAATTATATTGTTTACGGCAAAAATACCTAAATTGTATCAATATCGTTCGTGCATCATGTAGTTATAAAGCATTAATTGATCAAACACATATTATGCGCGTTGGTGTATTTATTCCTTTCAGCGATTTGCAGTGATTGTATCGGCTTCTTGTGGACCTTTCAACTGTATTATTTCATTTTTCGTTCTCTTCTCACATCCATTTCGAATCTTTTGATTTTGTATATATATTTTACATTCCACCGTATACTACCTATCGCAATATTACACTCTACTTAAATGGGTGATACTGAACTAAGAATCTTACTTACCGCGTGTATTCTCGTGCTGTCACGTGACAATAAATGAACCAATGAATTAACGGCATTCGAAAAGGACGAACTGCTCTGTCAGCATCGATCCAGTCGTTTTATAATCAAACTGAAACTAGAACACTGAAGGTATAAAACATTCAAGAAATATTGCATATATCTTTAATCACATATATTTTTAAATTGACAAATTTCATAAAGTGCGCAAGCATATTGGCTATGAAAGCCAACTGAAAGCAGTTCATCTTAGATTCGCCGGCTTTTAATGTTTCAATCACTAATAAAGTAGAATTGAATAGAACAACCATCTGCGAGGGATATGGTTTTTTTTTCTAAAAATAGTAACACCGGGTCGATATTACAAATCGCCAACCTCCACGTGATTATGATCCAACCAATTAGGATGTAGGATAGATATGCGTCATCTAATATATTGTGTGAGGAGATAATAAAATTGATTTTGAGTTGATTTTTCTTACTTTTTTTGTGACGCCATGATACATGTATATATATACTTTTTATGAGTAAACACTTTGGTAAATTGATCATGTTTTTGTTTGATGACAAGTATGGATGTTTTAGGATGGTCACGTATTCATTTGTGAGGAATGAGATGCTAAGTTTACTTCAGCGACAAATCATACTACTCCATATAATATACACCCCAGCTTAAATATACCATTTCAATATTTTGCCCGATTTCTTTGCAATGCAGAAGATTTGTAAGGTCGTCTTGGTTGCTATATATAGTGACCAGTGGTGTCCTATTGGCTGATATCAGTGGAGAGCTGCTTGGCCTCTGGCTCCCGCTGTTGGTTAGTGTGGCTTTTGTCACGAGAATGCGATCTAAAATCCGGTCTAGATCTGTTTCGAATTAGGATCACACCAAGGCGTTCTGGTTTTCCATGAATATCAAATGGCATTTTATCCTACTGACCTTTTTGCGTTATTTAAGGGCCTGGTGGTCAATTCTTAGAGTTCAGTAACCAGTGGTCAACCACTGAAGGTCATTTATTATTGTTTAGGGGGTCCTATAGTACGATACAATAGACATCATTTACTCGAATGATTTGTGTAATGCTGTGAAACAGTTATTTTGTTAACATTACTTGCATAATTTAATGGTTGATTAATTAGCAGTGTATCACGTGTTGTTATTTGAAAGATGATATGCAGTCTGGATATTTTTAATGATCAATCTTAGGTGTTATACATATTTAAACTACAAATCAAGGGCACACTGTGCCGCAATTATTTTCCATCTACTAAATGAATGTATAGTTGAGATACGCCGAAATTTCGTTCGATTTAAGGTGCTAATCGTTAACATTTTGTAGTGATTCCTGCATATACTCATGTAACACGTACTTTCTCTAAGTAGACAAAACTAGAGAGAAATTGGTTTTAGTCATTTGATAAAACACCATGCAAATATCTCCTAATTAGCTACTGCATTGTTTCGTAGAGTAAAATGAAAGAAGACATACAATAGCGTAAAGAAAAAGTAACAAATTAGACACCCTGAGGCTTAAAAACAAAAATAATGACTTATTAAATCAACCCCTGAAAAGGTGGTAACAAAACCTGGTACTATGTACCGGGAAATTTTCGCCCAGTCAAACTTTCTCCCTTTGTTCATGAAATCAATTTTCGCTTAGTGTTAATTTCGCCCTTCACATTTAATTACTATTTGTATTATGCTGTCGGAGGGCGGAAAAGGCAAAAATTAAACTGCAGCTAAAATTTCCTGATATACAGTAGTCGCTTCCTGAGCCACATGTAACACTCTGCAGCTCTCCGCTGTCTGATAGAGTAAAATTTAATGAACAGGTATGCTGTACTCTGTCATAGATACAGTACATATGATACTTGTTATTTCTTCAACGCATTTCTCAATAAAAATAACAGCATTTCCGAATCCAAAGATTTACGACAATAGCGGAAAGTATGACATGAATGCATTTCTGTCATTTTGTGCAATTATTTATTATTTATTATCAGCAATCAGAAACGTGACATGGTTACATGTGCTTCAAAATGCATGTAAACAATTCACAGGGTGTGTTTGTCGCATCATAAAAACAGATAACATTTCTATATTATTGACACTTTATTCAAAGGGTTTTATTTATATTTCCTTTTAACCTCGTCGTTCTTCCATAATATTGAAACACAATAGTTATTCTAGTGTTATGTCTGTAAAAAAAAATATTCAACAAAGCAATAAATTTAATTACTGAGTTGTTTTGTTGACATTTGATCAATGGCTTATATCATTTCAAATTAAAATAACTTCCGTTTACTTCATTACCGATAATAATGACGGCTTTGTTTGGAAACAACATGTTCGAATAAATATCATTAATCATGAGAAGTAATTGAACGGTATATCGTCGTTTTTCCATAATATTGAAACACAATAGTTATTCTAGAAACAAATATAAAATTAGTGTGTTATGTCTGTAAAAATATTATTTAACAAAGCAATAAATTTAATATATGAGTTGTTTTGTTGAAATTTGATCAATGGCTTATATCATTTCAAATTAAAATAACTTCCGTATACCTCATTACCGATAATGATGACGGCTTTGTTCGGACACGACATGTTCGAATAGATATCATAAATCATGAGAAGTAATTGAACGAAATAAATGAATTCGAACTGACATGCATGGCAAAAGCTAACTAATAATTATGTGGGGTCATTAGCTCTAAGAGATAAAGATTGACTTGGCGAATTGCGTCTTGGTTCGAGAACAGTTGCGTCTGATGAACCTAACGATTTCTACTCGACTCTTGGACATGAGATCTGAATTTGTCTTCTAATACATTGTATCCTGACAAAGATATTCTCCTTAGGTCCGCTTGCTGTAGATCCACAAACAGCGATATCTATAAATAATTCAATTAATAAGAAAACCGGAGCCTAATTGCGCGTGCTGTATGGTTACAACTTGTATACGAAGTGCAATTCGTCTGGCTATACACCTCAGCGCGAGACTTATACTATATGAGCACCATTATTTTCGAAAAGAAGATAAAGACATTAAGATGGCGCGAAATATAGCGGCTAACAGACTTTTAAGAATGTCTCAAAATGTTGTCTGCGTTATATTTGTTATACAATGTCGCAGGTCAAGTAGACTTGTTTTATACGAGGGATGTTAAAATATTTCTAAAAGATCAATGACCTTATCGTGTTCGTGCTACTGTCATACGTGCTTTATATTCATGAAAACTTCAAATATCGATAAGAATGCTATACATTATGAACATAAAAATCTTATAATTTCAGTTTTTAATTTTTCATCGTAACCATTCGCCGAAAATTTCACAAATTCATTGCAAGAAAGAGCAATGACGTTTTGTTGGCGATACCTCATCAGTCTCATCATTTATATGCTAAAATGCATATCCTCCATATATATTTCGAATCAAGTCGCAGGAAGCTATACATTAATTCCGGTTAGAGTAATACCCAATCTGTTTCTATTTGATTGTATTTCCATAAGTATATTAGCGTTAGCGAGGACGATGTTGGAAGCCAAGTCCTTATCGTGGCAAAGGCCACAACCGTTACAAATGTGCCTACAGTAATGGGTGGGTAGGGGGTAATTCCAGCACAGATCAAATTTAGAATTACTTCACCTGCTCACGTGATCGATTACTGCAGTTGACCGGAAATTAGATTCCAAGGGAATGCCATCAAAACGCTGGAAATAGCAATGAACATGTTGCTACATACACATGAAAACCACAGAAAAATACATCTTTTCCCTTTTTTTCCGTTTCCGTGATAATCCTATTGACATTGGTCGCCAATTAACGGTGCCACATCTGCACTAAGAACTGTTTTTAGAGGAAGTCCCATTGACGTAATGCCTAAAGTACGATCGTGTTTACTTCATCACATATTCCCACATTGTTGTATCACGGAAAGCAGACACAGGCGAAGCTAACTCCATTGCTTTTTATCATTAAAGTCATTCCAGATGTTCATCCTCTGGTGTCATAAATAGAAAAAAGTCTAATACATGTGTAATGTGTAGTGGTCATGTCCATTTCACCCTGTGTTACATACATGGTAAAATAACTCTGCAATAAATTCTTGATTAAATTATTCTGTAACTAATTATTGATGGTAACATTCTGTAAAAATATTCCTGATCATATCATCCTGTCATACATTTTTGATATAATTCTGTCATACATAAATTACTGATAATTCTAACTGTAAAAACTCTGATAATATCGTTTTGTAATACAGTCCTGGTAATAGCAATGTAACTATAAATATCTCCTGATAATATCGTTTTGTTGTACATTTCTGATAATATCATTGTAACTTTAAAAAGCTCCTAATAATATCATTCTGTATTATATTCCTGATAATATCACTGTCATTTTATATAAAGCTCCTGATATTATCATTCTGTATTACATTCCTGATAATATCACTGTCATTTTCTCCTGATAATATCAGTCTGCTATACGTTCATAATAATTACACTTTAACTGTAAATGCTCCTGATAATATCATTTTGAAATAAACTCTTTATAATATTATTCTGAAATATATTCCTGATAGTATCACTCTAGTTGTTTTAATTCATACATTCCTGGTGGTATTATTCTGTAATAATTCTTGATATTATCATTCTGGATTTGTATTAATGATCACATCCAGAGGGAACACTTCCATTAAAGATCTATAAAATCACTGTAATTAGAATGTAGGAATAGAACTTTGAAGGAAACAAATCTTGTTTTAGATCAAAATGGCAGCCATGGCCGCCCATTCTTTACGTTGTTATTGTACACCAGTAATGTCACGTCATGTTTGCTTGAGTGAGGTTTAATGTCCGCTAAATAGCAAGGGTCATATGAGGAAGGGTGCCTAAGGAGGAAAAGAGACAGAAGATATGAAAAAACAGGAAAGATAGGAAACGAAAACAAATATCAAATATTTCAGTGGGAGCAGCAAATCAATTTTGATATCTTCCGTGTCCACTTTGTAGAAGACACAGACGAACAAACCCAAATCTTCAGGGGGCCCCACATTAGTAGCCTTTTACGATACACGTGCAGTAGGACACAGCAGGTCTATTCTTTGTTTCTTCCATGGCCCGTTTTAAGAAGACAAAGAAGATTCTATCCCCGATTATGCAGGAGGACCCGTATTAGTCGCCTCTTAGGAACATGGCTTGCTGCCTTCGAAACAAACAAACATTCCCTAAAACAGTGTCACTAGTATGAAACTCCCAGACGTAAATGCCTTGATCTCCTTTCCTACCAACTCTCTACTTATGTTATTATTGTAGTATAACTGGTATTTTGTTTAACTTTCGTAATGTTTCAACAAATCTAATGATAGTCTGTTTGTTAAAAAGTGAAAGTTTTTTGTTTTTTCATGCAGGTAAATATCCCCTTAACAGTTAAGACATACCACGAGACCTGTCTATTGGCGAGAATCGAAATTTGCGTTAAGAACAATCAAGGATTCATATAATTTGCCTAAATGAATTTAAACGTTCTCGAAATATATGCAAAATATAATATATATTAAAACTTATAGGAAAACATGTCTCAAATAATCAATAAACAGTATTTTAAAGGGTTTCGAATTCGTATTATGAAAATCGAAAAGGACAGGGAGCAAACCCAAGGTGCGGATATCATTATGCAGATACGAAATACGCGAAATGGTCGGCAAGTTTATCCAAAATCACGAGAACGTGGAAATAGAATTAAGCGGATGGCATTTTTGTTTTATCTCGCCTATCTTTATAGTACGTGTACTCTTATATTGTATCACACAGCACTTGTATCACAAATTAATCATCATTGCTTCTATTACGTGTGAACATTGTTAGTGGTTTTCAGCAGAATTTCTTCAACTTTGGCAATTCAGATTAGATGAAGCAAAGCATAAGAGAGCTATACAGTATATATATCGAAATTAAAATATGATGTATACCGTCCATGATACTATTTGACATCTATGTCGTTGACGTTATCGTCTAATACTACCTCATCTTAAGCATTGATGGACATTTGACACGTAATTTCCATTTGTTATAGGGTATTTTGGTACATCAAGATCGCTTTTGCCTTTGCGACTATATATCAGTGCTACAAGTACAGAAGGAAATGTATTTCCATTTACAGTATTTGATATTATTAATCAGATCACGTTTGATCTACAGCTTCGGGCAACAGTAACACATCTAACGTGACCTATTTATATAACACAGCGTCAAGTCCCAAAGTTACAATAAAACCACACATGCTCATTAGATATTTGTGGGGAACTGCTTTGGCAAAACACTTATTGATTTGGTCTGGAGGTTGAAGGAGTAGGTTTTGTTGGTTTTGTTTGTTTGTGGAGATAAGAGAAAATTGTATGATTCCTCTTGAGGAAATGAAAAGGCTCATTGTAACCAAATCAAATTATATCCTAATGTGTGTTAAAATTTTCCCCTGGGCTTGATCTAACATTTCAGTATAACCTTACAGAAAGCCAATGCAAATAAGTGATTGCAAAGGCTCTATGAACATATGTGATTTGACTGTTGCTATAAAATAGCTACTAACCGAGAGTTGTTTTTTATGTATGTACGTCGAGTTCTTTGTTTGGTCGTTAGATGCATAGTAAGTAAAATGTATTATTTCGAATATAAAAAGAGACATTGACAGGAACAACACAGAGAGCAAAACAAAAGGAGATGCATCATGACCCCACTCACCCCTTCCCATGGTAATACGAGAGGCGTGATAATGTGGCCCAAATAAATGCTTCCCTGCACTGTATGTGATAAATATATCAGCGCTGTTGTTCCCTGTGTATAAAGAAACGTTTTTAAGCCAGCGATATTATTCACGTTTAATGAATTTTTCGAATAGTTTTGATTTTCATTTTCTTGCTTTTAATGCAATCTGAAAGCATATAATGTTAGTTTTGCTTTTTTCAAACCAATATACATATGCATTCCTCTTTTGAAAAGCATCTATGTTTATCAAGAATGAAATGATACCGATATTGTGCGAACACACATATCTGTTTATTCTGCCACAAAAGAGAAGGTCTTTTTGGTATAAAATGGGAAAACCCTTGTTTTTTTTTCATTCATAACAATGTTTAACCTTCATTGCAGTTACACATACTACGGTGGTATCTTACCTGTTATCATCACAGATGAACATTTGATAGTATCGCTATCTTCACTGCAGTGGAAACATGCAAGATGAAAGATTTTACCAAATTCATTTTTTCTGATACTTCACTTACAACATGTAAAAAAAACACCAAAAAACATAACAATCTTTTAAGTAGACATTAGGAAAATTGTTTAGAGATAAATGTGATATCAGCACTTGTGATTATATCGCGCTTTATGTGACAATACAAAATTTTGCAATGAAAGGCCCGATACAGTGTGTATGTTGTAACGGGTCATGCTCAGGTTATCCTCTGTCTTTTGCGGAAAGGGTATCGAAAATATGTAGTTATCATGCTACTTTATAAATTGAAGTAATAGCGATTCGGGTTATGATACTGTGAACCGAAATACATCGTAATGCATGTGCATTGTACGAACGTGACCTAATACGGAAGTTACGTTCGACACTTGTTTAGATTTTTCGGACGATATTGTTTCCATTCCAACATGAAACCATATCAATCGTATTAATACTAAAATAAAATATACCATATTGTTTAGCTTTTTAAACGAACATGCGGCAATTCCGATAAGCACAGAAGGAAACTCTCACTAACTCTGTTCGCCATCTCCGTTTCCTGTTTCGTGAAATGTCGCTCTCTGTACGCCATCTCGGCTCCAAAAACATGACTAGAGAAAGATCTGTGTTTCCAGCATTGTCAATGAAGTCAACCAGCAATATCAATATTATGTCCACTCTTGGTTCCTTTGTCGCCTTAACATTTAACACTGTTTCTTCAGTATCACACAATAACCTGACTGTGACATGCCTTCTGCTGCGACCTTATTAAAATGTTCAAATTTAGCAGACATTTCACCGTGGTGTGTAAGTACATGTATCATAATGATGTTAAGATGTAATAATGTTGTTTTTTTTAATATTGAAACAATATCAGATATATGAGTTGCAAAAATCATTCACATATATGGCTCTTGCTAAGGGGCTGTTAATTGTGGGTTGTTTTTCAATTTTTAAGCCGTTCTTAATCTTAAAGAGACAACAAGACTATAATATGTAAATATTGGGATTGAATCAGGATATTTCCCAATGTTCATGCAACGGGGGGAATTTACCTATGCACCACATAAGCGGCATTATGCCTATAATTCCAAATCACAATTGATTGGTAGGAAATCGAAAAGCATCATTTAAATAATATGAGGAGACATAGCAATTTCATTTCGGGGATCTCGAAACTAATTCAGGTGAACATTTTCCCACGCCCGCCCATTCGGCAATAGCGACCTAAACCATTGAAGAAACAGTGGTTTACTTTTCGAATGAACTATAACTTACGTGGTTCTTCATAGATAGATGTTTCAACTCGAAGGTTGATTGTGTTAACACCCGGTTTGACAAAGTTATGCTAATTATTAAGGGAAGCGTTTGTCTCGTCACGTTTTATATTTTTGTTTTGTTCACGGAAATAAAATATGAAAGAACTTTCAAGTTTTTATCGTGTGAGGAACATTATCTGTCTTTAATCAACCCCGCATCACTAGGGGTTTGGTTGATGGTAGTATCGGCCACGCCTATGTGTAGCGTAGGTCTAGTGTTTACATGCCGCGTTCGTCATGAATATGTCAGTAAATTACTCTTTTTCAATACTCTCTAATGTTTGAAACATCAAGAATAATTCCCCGTATTGCTACTAATTTGATCGCTGTGCGAAGACGCAAATGAGACCTGGAAATAACCTGTCAGTTTAAGCTTTGTCAGATTGATATCGTCGATACGTAATTATATTAGGCGATATAACGTGTCACTGTTGTAAAAATGGTGTAATCTACTGTAGTTCTTTTTTTATTTGTTTGATATATAATTATATGTATATTCAAACAATGGCTTATTTACAAATGGGGATTCAGAAAATCTTAAAAGAACTCTCATTAAAGAACAGCCATTCATACAAATATCAACAGCTGTTTTTTGCGTCACATGTGCTACCATTAACCAAATACAGAACTCGTAACAAAGCACACAATCAAATTGGGAATTATATTATGAAACTGTTTTTAGGCGATATGCAGAAAAATCATTTCAGCAAAATAAAAAAGTATGTCATCCTTTAATGGATTGGTCACCAATATACATTTATAGTCTATGAACCCAACCTAAAGGCAGGTTGATGCCCCAATTGAATGATTTATTTTGGGATACCCCACATACATGTAAATCACTGGTAAAGCAGTTGTTGCTTCGCATGTACATGTATCACACCCGTGAAAATATCATAAGTATATCTGTAAATATTATGAACTATAAATGACACAAAATCGTTGCATATTCCCTCTGTATGTGTTCCTACAAAATGTGTTTAAAACAAACAAATCAATCTGTGAATATGTGTTATGGTACTCATGACCCTCAGAATTGTAATATTCCGTCTTTATTTTTCTAACATTTATTATTCTCTCGACAACATCTAATTTCTAACATAAATATTTGAAAACTAAATAATTTTTTTAATAATAGATCATGAGTGTGCCGGCGTAAAGAGTAAATCCTTAAACGAACACATCTACAGCTGTATCTACACCAGTGTCCAATTCAAACGTTTTCAAGTACAAATTACCAGACTTGATATCTGCCAATTCTTGCACAGATAGTTTATTCTCCGAAATTGAAATGATAAATCCGACCGCCGACGTATATTCGCCGTGTTCGCTAAGTTCAATGTCTTATCTGACGCATTTCGTGTTAAGTAATGTAAGTTTGATATCAAATCTAGCTGTTAACAAATCTTTACTAGCTCATTTAGTAGATTAAAACACTAAGGGTCGACACCAGGTATATCATTTTTTATTCCAATACTGTATTAAATCACCAGGGTAGAGACTAGAAGGTATCTCAAGCATTGGCGCTATGTCAGCATGAAAGTTGGGTTCAGATGTGATATATCGCTTCACAGCAGGTCAACAAATTTATATTACAAACCCTGTGGAGTTTGCGTTACCCTCATAAATCTAACGCTTTGACATTTAAATGGATTCTATGTTGAAGAATTATATTTTTTTGACTGGAATATGTTATGAAATGGGAACATGGACTTTGTAAATTTTATAAGTACATGTATATGTGATCAGGATACGTACTTCAACATTTACTGACATTTATCGAGTAAATCTTTCACTACCTTTATGCCACATCTTAGTGATGATATACTTTTAACAAAATGAGTGGCGAGAAGACTTGACATGATGAAATATTTCTCCTTTAAAACATCAAATTTACAAACATTTGTATGACTGAGCCGAAAACCCACAATCTTTCTAACAATTGAAGCTATGAAAGATAAAGAATTGAATCGTCCGCTGGACCAAATTGCCCAAATTGCAACATTTGTTATATATTTTGTATCTTTAATCGCTTCCCCTTTCTACTTGTTATTGCCTGTTGCAAAGACCCAAAACAACAAATAAACCCTTCCAATTTTTGCACTTGTCGAAACAAAGTCATTATGGCTTTCTATGGACTATTCATAATTGCCGTATGGTAACAAATCGGTTTTAATTTCACTTATTGCATTAACAGTTTTGAACAATCCAAAATACCGTGGTCGATAATTGAGACAGTCTAAGTAGAAACGACAGGCTTTGTGACAATAAGGCCGAAAACGTTCATGACACTATAGATACAAATTGAAAAATTGATGTTAAGGATATGTTAAGATATACTGAACAAAAAAAGAAACGCACAAAGTTCCCCCCTGCAGTACACCTTAGCTGTAAGGAAATAATGGAAT
>JAUMHH010183900.1:0-14745 GCA_032359455.1 Chlamys rubida | reverse complement strand
CCCCCCCCCCCCCCCCCCCCCCCCCCCCCCCCAGGTCATATTTTAAGTAATACTCCACAGGCAGATTAAAATTAAAAAATATATAATCCAACAGCACAACCTGAATTTTCGTAGTAAATATTGAACATTTTCATAATTGTCATAATGCCGACACAGGAAGATTTTAAAAGAGTTAGCTAGGATGGGTAACGAAACTCGTACACATTATTGGCCAGCATTTCACGACCGCTGCATTGTTCTTTCAATTATTTTAATGTAATCAAAATGTTCAACCTGTACAGTTACTTGTAGCAAACAACATGACAGAAACTAATGAGACTATACAACTCATGGCGAATCGACAAGCTCTCGTTTGTAACACGTGAAAGACTGGTCATGATCATTACCCTTCCGTATCTGATGCCATTTTTGCAAATACGGACGTCCTTCTGAAAAAAATAATTACATAAACAAATTAAGCAAGACGAATTTAATTCATATTCAAATCAACAATAGTTTATAGTGCTTAATAAGGCAGATGATATACGATTTTTAAGTAAAACATCGGACATTTCTTACAATGATGTCTACCGGAAATGTCTTTAGTTGAAAAGGAGGCTCTGGGGTTATTTCCGGTATAAATGAACAGGAGGTCAAGTTACTCCTGAAGTGCGAACGTAGTTTTGTGTATGGATTTTACCGTGATTCCAACCGCATGAAACAGTTCTGTTTATTCAAATAATGTTGGAAGTAAGTTTGTCAATTTTCTCTTACAGCATCACAATTGTTTACTTCCAAATGCACAGTCAAAGCCCGAGAGCACTGGGTTTGAGGTGTTGAGTGAGAGGCATGTTCATGATGTTGATGTTGTTCAGCATCACATACGGCAAAAATAGAATAATCCTAACATGCACAGTACATAAACATAAAATTCAACAGAATACATATAATCTGCCAAAGTTGTTGCTGTATGATCGCCGTGAATGTTTGTGTACTTTCCGGAACGAATGTCACCGCATACCGGTTTCTTGTCGGATGCCATATATTTTGACATGGTCAAAAGTTGTGATTGATTACAAATATGAAATGTTCAACAGGCATGAAAAATGTACAAAACAAGGATAGAAAACTTTTGCATTCGGATGCTTTAAATGTTGCAGTATTTAATCTGTATATATAGTAGATTTAAAATAATTCTAAAATAAATGAGAATAATGATGAAATAAATTGCTACATTAATTTCCTCTATAGATATAAATACAGAAGCTGATTTTTTTGAAGTTTTTGTTACAGAAATATATATACAAGCCCAATTTCATATGGATTTAGGAACTGTAAGTAGTAATTTCATATAACAATACATACATTTTTGCATAAAAAAGCTTTAAATCCAGCATTTATAATTATACACATTACTTTATTTACCATATATAGCTAGGGGGGTACCAACTTCTATGGATGAGGGAGTCACATGGCCATAGTTTATTACATGATCATATGAAATTGATATTGTTTGTATACCAATTACCTTTTACCTTAAGCTTGCTCCCATTTAAATTGCCATACAGATAAATGTCCTTTGCTTGTGTAATTAACTTATACTGAGAATCAAATATAATTATGTCTGTGGTTTGATTGCAATGATGTTTTTAATGCAACCCGCAATAATCATCACTGCACCTTCATTCAATAGCTATGTTGCATTGATTTGATTGCAAAAGAAAACCTACCAACATAATCAGCCACGACTATGTGCACCACTCCCTGGGCGTTTCCATTCCTATTCTGGAACAACCTAAAGGTGAAGAGTCGACAGTAATTGGCCAGCTCTTGTCCTCCCTTCTTAGTGATTTTTGGGACACAGATATTGAGTCCTATAGACTCCTGCCTTCCCTGTGAATGTTGAACTCAAACATTTTGAGATTTATGGAAATTTAGGGGGGCTCACTTCAACAAATTCTACATTTTTCCACCAAAGGTAGCTAAAATAATTATAACTTCTCTGCTGTTCATGCCAGTTTCTTCTCTTTATGTCAATTGCCGCAATACTCCACATGGATTGTGCTAGGAAATCCCTTCACCCTATCTTGACAGGGAAGACTCATCAAACTTTAGCTCCCTTTGCCATTATAATTACTTTGTTTAAATTTCCTTTCTTGTGCGCATATTAAGCCTCCTCACATCATTTCTTCAAGGAAACAATCAGCTCCTACATGATCTTTCTTTTCCCTTATTTTGACCCAAAGTAGAAAGTCCTGGTTACATTGGTTTGGATGATCTCTTGGAAGACCTGCAGTCTTCGTCCCAAATCCACCTCCATCTCCCAACTCTGCACTCCATCAAGTGTCCCTCAATGCCTCCGATAGGAGTACTAGTCAAACCTGGGACCTTTCAGGTTTACTAGTTTTACGTTCTACGGAAATAAATTCTCCCAAGATGAGTCTGTAGGAAGCAACCAGTATTTTGTACCAGGGTAATATAACAATTGCATGGGCTACTTTCAAGCTTTTTTGAATATTTTGGACAGGAAAAACAAAGTCCTTGTAGCTTCACTAGTAGGAACAACGGGATTAAATAGATGCACGAACTGGAAGTGCAGGCGTCTGTTCTGAGGGCTGCTGCTTCACGTATGGTCAGACATTGACCCAGTTTGGTTCAGATGATTGCATGGAGCATGCCAACAGCCCTTTCCCTCTGAATCTGTGACAGCCGTGGCATTACGAAAATGTATTATTGATGTTATTTTGGTGTTTTCTGTCGTCATGGGTGATAGAAGAATGATGTTTTTGATCAATCATGTGGAAACACATGAGGACCTCTTGGGCCACCATAGACTTTCATGCATGACTGATTTTAATGAATAGGGTGTCCCATTTTACTCCCAAATGTACAGGGAGGTGTTAACCTTTTTCTTTCTTTTTTGTATAGAGATTATAGACATACAAACCTGTAATGATCAGCTCTATTGCAATTAGGGCTGTAACGATACACCTATGCCACGATACGTATCACGATATCTACCCACGATACGATACATATTGATACGATACAGGATGACGAAATTATGCTTCCTCTTCAAATGCGTCGCCATGTTTGTTGTGTTCCCTGACTTGTAACTTACATCTACGAAAACATATGCGGCAAGTGGAGAGTGATTTTCCATCGGGGACATTTAGCCGGAATCCAAAATGCTGCCAAACAGGCGAGCGAAAGGAAGCGGGAGGGTTTTTTAATTCAAGCTCTGTCATGTTGCATGCTTGTTTAAATGCAAAATTTGTAATAGCAACAACTGTTGCACAGCTTTTATCATACGAGCCAATCAAATTTTACATTGCACATGTATGGTTAAATTCCGGAAGTCAGGTAATACTAAAAACCGAACCGAACCGAAACACGGAAAAAACATATCGTACACCGAACCGAAGCAATTTAGCGCGGTTTTCGGTGCACCGTGGTGGATCGTTACAGCCCTAATTGCAATGACACGAAGCTCTATAAACAAACAAATACACAGCATAGATATGCACATATGCAGAGATGCAATAAGTAACATATATATATATATGATTATGAGGATGTCCCAGGGGTATGCTTCCCCATATATTGTGATCATGAGCTAGCAAAGAGGATTAATATAAAAAATTAATGTTGAATTATTGACATACAGTTGCTGTAAAGTGTGTCATGCTGAAAAGTTATTGTCAGGATGTGGAATTTAATTGAAAAATGTATTGATTAAGTATTAAAGTGTTTAGTGATGCTGTGCAGACAACCGCTCATAGAGCAGGGTGATTAAAATGATACTTTAGCATTGTCACCTTCTGATGACCTTGCTGATTTTTCGCCCATAAGGGAAAAAAGCGATGCAGAGTAGCAGCAGACTAAATATTTTTGTTGTGCGATTATGCTGTAATATATGATCACATTAAAACTATGTAACATTTTGGTTTTGTTTGTCAATAATTAATGTGACAACTTGTGTTTATTATCTACAGGAATTTCCTGTTGTTTTACAGATACCACACCGAGGTCTGAGTAACGACAAGTTACTACGTTCTGTACGTTCATGCTGTGACAGCTGCCAATACTTGTAAACTGATGACGGACAAAATTCAAGTGTTTACATGGATGAAAGGACTTATAAAGGTAGGTGAAGTGTCAACATTGTTTGTTTGTGTCATCAGTTGTTTGTGTCATCAGTTGTTTTGATGTAAACAAAATTCCATAATGCTACGTACGTAACATATTAAAATCAATTGCCATCAATAACAAAATTGGACTTTCTGTAGAATTGCACATTTCGCATGTGAAAAAAAAACGACCCAAAAATCAATAAATAAAACAACACGAAAAGAGCAGGTCATTAATGACACACAAGTTCAATATAACAAAAGCATTTCTCCGAAAGACACAAGTTCAGTATATCTATGTAGTAATAACATGCTCCAAAACTACTTGTCTTGTGCATTAGTTTTGCAAGCATACATATATGTGTACTTTACTGGCAGAATGTACAAACTGAGATCCTGTATACAGTATACCTAAATATATATGTATGCATGTGTCAGAATTGTGCTGGTTCATGTAAAGACAGAGTACATTTTGTATTTATGGCCACATTAACCTCATAATTGATGTTGACTACTGCCATAATTCTCTTGTGGTAAGTGGTGAAGGATCTAGCCCATAAAAGATGACTAAATTGTACATGTAGAAATAAGTTATGCTGTAGTTACGCTCTATATAGATCTAGATATGCAGTATTAGTGTATTTCCAGATATTTGTCACATTTAACTAACCGCCATTCTTAATTGACTTAAAATTGGACTTGTTCCTTTATTTTTCTTATTCCAAATTTATTCTTATTCCAAGAAGATTTCCCAACGATTAAAATTTTTTTTTTTTCGCTCAGTCTGTCGACACTCGCATCAAATTCTTTCCTACAAAAATGTATTACTTGAGTGACTTTTAAAATATACATAATTTTATTGCTTAAAGATTAATGGATATTATAATATACTTGATTCCTCTACACTTTTTTGGAGGTAAATGTATAAAAGGTGGTGCACCATGCACATCATGTATGAGTGATCAAAACCATTCCAAAATTTTTGCCTAAAATCACACGAAATGAAACATAATTTATTTACAAAAAATGGAAATCTTATGAAGTTTCTCTAGCGTTAATGTAAATACTACCTTTTTACTATGTAAATAATCTTCTCATTTTCATATAATTTTGACAAATTCTGTGAAATAAATTCAACAGATTATATATATGTATAATAAAATGCAATTACTAGTAGATATTTGCAAAGCTGTAACAAAATTTATGGCATTTTCATATGTAAATTATTTATAAAAAAATTAAACATTATACAAATTGATGGCACTTATTTTAAGCATTACTAAGGAGAAAAGCAATATTAAGATTAGAAAAAATGTGTTTCTCCTCTCATTGGTTAGAAATGAAAAAAAAATGAATACAAAACTTACAGATCTATTCACCATTTTAATACAAAATCCTGAAATGTGTTAAACTGTTATTAATGTACGGTATGTAGAAAAAGAATGCTAGAATATTTGGTACAATGTATCTGCGGTTGTTTGGCTGAAGAAGAAACTGCTGTGGCTGAGAGGTGCTAGGATTGAGAGAACAAGATGGAGTACAGGTGTGAGGTAGCCAGGTAAGTGTACTACTAGTAAATATAAATACCATGTTTTAACATGGAGCAATTTTTTAATGAATCAATTTGTATTTCAGAACTTGTACATTTATATTGGAATTCAAAGTACCACAGTACTTAAAATGTTTATTAGCTCATTTGCCCTGTAACAGGCAAGTCCACAGTCAACATTTTTTAAACAATTTCTTCTGAATAACCAAATGGCCTAAGATGATGGTATTTGCCAAATACCATAAACTATTAGGTCATTAGCATGCTATTAAAGATGAATGGCAATCAAGTATATTCAAATGAATGACATTGACCAACGTTCAATGTCACGGGGGTCATATAGCTTTGAACATCTTCTTTGGAAAAACTAGGACGTTTAAGGTCATAACAAGCATGCAGGAATTAAGGGTTATCATCTTTGTGGGAATACTTTTGAACTTTACTTACTTTGATAGTCACAGATGAGAGATGTATTTGCCAACAGCATTAAATAACAGGTTTTGATGCAGGCCCATCAAGCCTCTTGTTTTATTTTAGTTTTTTCTACATGTGTACGTGTATGGTAAGATGATCTGTAGTGAGAAATAAAAGTTTTGTACATTTGTTTCTGAAAAAAGGATATATTGAGGGTATTGTTATCGTAATACCTGGTTAGTGTAGAGCTATATCTGTTTTGTTGAAGTGGTTTAGACCAGGAAAACTCTTCAAACTGCCATAGTACCTATAACTACTCTAAGATCATCAGAGTATTGGAGATATATCTTATCACAAGATCAATACTCCTCTACTTCTGACATTTGTGTAAATATTACATGTTAATTTGTATTTAACATATAGACCTTGGGGTCTTTGCTAACAAAGCTGTGACAGATTATATAGTATGCTCTGTCAGAGCGTTGAAGTTTTGTTCCAGTGGAATAAACTGCAGCTGTGACATGTGTATGTGTGGGTGCGTGACCTCTTTATGTCTTACAGCTGTCAATACAGAGGCAACACTGCTGCAGGGTTACAGAAAACATGTCAGGGTCAATACTTCAGGGTAACAGAGAATACATGTTAGGGTTGACACTTCAGGGTAACAGATAATACATGTTAGGGTTAACACTTCAGGGTTACAGAGAATACATGTTAGGGTTAACACTTCAGGGTAACAGATAATACATGTTAGGGTTAACACTTCAGGGTTACAGAGAATACATGTTAGGGTCAATACTTCAGGGTAACAGAGAATACATGTTAGGGTTAACACTTCAGGGTTATAGAGAATACATGTAAGTGTTAACACTTCAGGGTTATAGAGAATACACGTTAGTGTTAACACTTCAGGGTTATAGAGAATACACGTTAGTGTTAACACTTCAGGGTTACAGAAAACATGTCAAGGTCAACACTTCAGGGTTACAGAAAATACATTTTAGGGTTAACACTACAGGGTTACAGAAAATACATAGTAGGCTAAATACTTCAGGGTTACAGAGAATACATGTAAGTGTTAACACTTCAGGGTAACAGAGAATACATGTTAGGGTTAACACTTCAGGGTTACAGAGAATACATGTTAGGGTTCACACTTCAGGGTTACAGAAAATACATTTTAGGGTTAACACTACAGGGTTACTGAAAATACAGATGTACATGTTAGGGTTAACACTTCAGGGTAACAGATAATACATGTTAGGGTTGACACTTCAGGGTTACAGAGAATACATGTCAGGGTTAACACTTCAGGGTAACAGATAATACATGTTAGGGTTAACACTGCAGGGTTACTGAAAATACATTTTAAGGTTATTGTATAATTAGGGTCATCATTGTAGGGTTACAGGAAGCATGTTTGGGTCGACACTACAGGGTTAAAGAATAAATATGTCATAATTTAAACGTTTAAAATGGTTATTGGTTACCCTCATGACGATCAAATTGAACAAAAGCATCTGTTTTACTTATAACATGAAAAGAAGTCTCAAGTCCCATGCTACATGTAGTATTCCTGTAACTTTCACTAGCCGAAGCTGAAAATCTGTTTGCCCCAGCATCAGGCTAGAGGATTATATAATTATTACACCCCTGAGAAATTGGCAGAGGATGCACTGTTGACCATTTCATCATAATGTCTTTACAGCTACCGGCAGACTGATAGAAGTACAGTACTTATGGGAAATGACATAGGTCATACACAAAATCAATGGCACGGTGACATAAGGGCTAACAGATATATACTACGACGTATTCCGTTAGTCTTACACTCACACAAATTCTAATAGTCAAAACAGAGATGGCCAAATAATATGGAATATGTCTTCCAGTGTAACCGTATAAAAATACTACACAGCATGTTATTTTTTGATGTAGCATGATTCAAGAGTAGATTTATGTCGGAAATAAACAGAGGAGATAACTGTATATACAGGAGCTATGATATAGTTCTGTGGTCACGTCATAATTTCAGCTGATGTTGATCATAACACAGAATATCTGCAGTACCCATGTGCTGGTTCTAGTATAGTGCAGGGCATTAGCTGGCTTGTCAGACAATGATACCAAGGTGCTATACATTTCAATGTGGTCTCATCTCCGTAAGGAACTTTATTGATTTATCTACAAGTACACCTTTGTATATTTTAAATCTTAGCTGTTAAGATGTCATTGGAATTTATACATCTATCCTTATTTAAAAAAAAAAAATTAATTTTAGATAAATTTCTATTGATTTTTGTGTTAAGAATGCATCTCAAACGTGACTCCTTACAAGTTATTTTTGAAATACATCTGATTTTTTGGGAGGTAGAGCAGTTCTCTCGATTTCCTGAGTGTTGGTTGCGGCATTCTCGTGTGTATTTTTGATTAAAACTAAAGACTTGTAGCTACACTTGAGTGTTGGGTGCAGTGTACTTATGTGTAGATGGATTAAAACTAAGGACGTCTCATAGCTCCAATGGCTGGGGTAGACAGAAGACTTGAATCTATTAGGAAGAGATGTCACTGCAATAGGTTTTTGTGTCAAGTAGTGGGTGAAGTCAGTGTACAGAATCAAAATCGGTTTCTTCTAAGTATGCAGGTTTACTTGTGTCGACAATAGGTTTGTTTTAAAGTATTGGATGTACAGAAGTCAGATACTTCCTCATATGGATGTTTACTGGCGTCATAAACAGTTTCAAAACCTCTCTCTCCTTTTCAGTTCAGCCTAGGTACCATGCTATGGCTGAACTGTTAAGTGTCTTGTAAAAGTGTAATACCTCCAGTTTGGCTGTAATTGTTGAATGTTCCCCCAGGTGAGGGGGGCAATGGGTTCTGTCCCCAGGCCGGGACATACCAAAGTCCTTAAAAATTAGGGTCATTGCAACAACTGGTTCACCCGTTGTCAGTATAATGTGACCGGGTGAAATGCTGTGCTTGGTGACTTTGGCATGGTATTTCAGTGAAGTAGCACTATAAAGTCGGCATCAGATCCGTTCTATCACAAGGAGGCAATTTAACCAACATACCCTGCCTCCAGCACACATACACACATGCATGCATACATTACACACATTGGGGCACGTCCTTGAATGACCTTAGCTGTTGATAGGACGTTAGACCCTATAAAACCAAACCTTGCAATGATTTGACTTTGCCGTGGGCCCCCTTTAAGCAATAAATATGTCAAAATGCCTGTTAACTGTCTGATTTGTTTTTGTTATAAATTCAAAGTCAAGATTACTGTTACTAAATATAGAAAATTGATCATCACTAAGAGTGTCCATAAGTTACAATCGGAGTTGGCTCAGACTCAGTTTCATGTTGGACGGATTCAGCATGTATTTGCTAGGAGTATTGTATTCTGGCTGGTGGAAGTTTTCACTTAAGGAACCTCGTCCCGCTGCCAGAAACCGTTTTTTTCCGGTTTTAATAAATCATTTCTCAAAAGAAAATCATACATTGTGGGACTATTATGAGAAATAGTAAAGATGAAATAAACGAAATATAATCAACAACAGTGTTCTGGGTGTTAACAATTATCTGGGCTGGACCGGGATTTGAACCCTGGACTTCAGCTTATTATACTATCGCACTAACCGATTGAGCTACCTGGTCAATGGAAGATTCCTGTCCAAACTGTGTTACAGTTATATCCAACAGAAAGTTAAGGGGAGGTAACTGTATAAAGGAAAAACTACAGTGAAGTGGGACAGTGATCATTAAGGGGAGGTAACTGTATAAAGGAAAAACCACAGTGTGGTGGGACAGTGATCATTAAGGGGAGCTTACTGTATATAGGTAAAACCACAGTGTAGTGGGACAGTGATCATTAAGGGGAGCTTACTGTATAAAGGAAAAACCACAGTGCAGTTGAACAGGGGTCCTCAACACAACTAATTGAGAAATATGAGGCCATGACCAAAATTCACAAAACTTGATGCTTTTATTTTATGTTCATTTAGGGGATAACACTACTGTATTTTGAAATTTGCGGCGGTATATCGGGATCATACTGTTGCAAATATCCATTTTACTGGCGATCAATTTGCGACAGTATAATCACGATATACCACCGCAAATTTCAAAATACAGTAGGGTTTTCCCAATTCTAATTCATATCAGCCAAAACCAACGAAAAAAACCGACAATTTTAAGATATTTTTGAGTGTTTTCTTCAAATTCTGGGTCTCTCTGCTGTGGATTGGTGACGTCAGAAATATTCAAAGTGAGGCGGAATTACATTGACCTTTGGTATATTGTGGATTTACTGTCACAAATTATGTTGGTTGACCAATCAAATGCCTTGTTAAATCTCAAATGAATTAGAATTCTCTATGGCCACATCGGATAGGACTGCCATCGGTTGTCTACTGTACATATACATTATGTGTTGCCTTTGCTAAAATTTGCAGTGTTCTTGTTTACTAATTAAAGAATATCTCAAAGTATTAGAAGAATCAGACTTCACTCATGTACTTTAACCTAGATTTCTTAAACGGATATTTTCTGGTGTTTGTTCAGGAGTAATTTTCCATATTTATGTTGTTCAAGTCACAATTTCAATAACTCAGGTTGTTGTTTAGAGTTAAGCAGGTGTAGTATCATCAGTGGTTTGAATATTAGTAGCAGTGCCAGGTGTAAAATGGTGGCTCGGCCGAGATTACAAAGGGAGATAAGAGGTGAGAAGTGAGATACAGGTGGCACGCCACAGATAAAGTCCAACCTAATCAGTGTGATAAAATAAAAACCAGACGCTTCACCACCAGACAGATCCATTGGAAAGTCTTATTTAACAGATGAAGTTCACTCACTACTCATAGCCTGAACTTGATTGAGAGACAGATTATTTATATGCGAAAATACTTCCTTTTACTTTCATCTTTTTTTTTCTGATGAAATTTATTAAAAGGTGGAGTTTTTTATGATCTTCTACAGCAGAGTATAAACACAGTGACCGGTATTTCTTAAAATTATTTAAAACGCCCAGGAAAGGAAAATTTCTTCCAAAGACTGGTATCTTCTGTCTTTTGTTTCTCCTTTACCCATGCCAGACTGTCACTTTGAACAATGTCCTTATAGTCTCTGTAATTAATCTGAATGTGACTTGTTAATTTCCAGGATAGTAATTGGAAACCTTTTAGTATTGTGTTGTACCTCTGGAGTTATTCCCCTTGAATAGGTGTCGCTGATGGCTCAAGGGTTTAAAACAGAAGTTATTTCATTGATGAATATATATATAACAAAGTATAAAAAGTAAACAGACCTCAAATTATGCCACAGGTAGGGATACACCTTGTTGTGATATTGTTGACACCTGTACTGTATAAAGTTTGATTTCTAGAAGATGTTGATGGGCCGTTACGAATCCAATAATACATTTAGGATATATACAAATGTATAAAATGGAGCGTCAGCATCTTGATTCCGTATTTTATAAAATAAAGGTTTACATGTTTCGGCTAGCTAGGCTAGCCACCATCAGAACAACGATTTACAATTTTTATGGCTAATAATAATAATTGAAACTGTCTTTAGACAAGGACTTTTCTATCTTTAACAATAACTGGAGTCGATCATGGCCATATTTTTCATTTAAAATATTCAGGTGTCGGATGTGATGTCTACTTAATCCATCATAGCCCTTTCCTTCAGAAACAGTTCTTCTAAAGGGCACTGTCATGGTCAGCAGTCGACACTAGTACTAGTACTGTAGGAAATCATGTATAGTTGCCTCTGGAAAAGGCTAATATGTAATGATATAATGGTTATATGTCACAAGACAAAAATAGACTAGCAGTGTTACATGGATATTTACCATATTTTACAAATTTGCTGCAGAAACTACATAACTACAGCAGTTGTAAGCAGGTGCATAAGTTTAGGTGGGTTAAGTTTAGGTGTGTAAGTTTAGGTGCGTTAGTTTAGGTGTGTAAGTTTAGGTGCGTTAGTTTAGGTGTGTAAGTTTAGGTGCGTAAGTTTAGGTGGGTTAGTTTAGGTGTGTAAGTTTAGGTGTGTAAGTTTAGGTGTGTAAGTTTAGGTGCGTTAGTTTAGGTGGGTTAGTTTAGGTGTGTAAGTTTAGGTGGGTTAGTTTAGGTGTGTAAGTTTAGGTGCGTTAGTTTAGGTGGGTAAGTTTAGGTGCGTAAGTTTAGGTGCGTTAGTTTAGGTGGGTTAGTTTAGGTGCGTTAGTTTAGGTGTGTAAGTTTAGGTGGGTTAGTTTAGGTGGGTTAGTTTAGGTGGGTTAGTTTAGGTGTGTAAGTTTCGGCTGTCTGTCTGTATGTAATCAGATAAATCATGTTGCGAAGATCAATGGGCAGATATTATCCGAAAACTTTTGAAATGCACACTAGTGATATAAATCTATAGTATATAAATGTGTCTGTCTTGCAGTAAAAATTAAGAGTGTGGAACCGTAGCCTCCAGGACTGAATGGGCCTCCAGTGAAACTCCATGTTATATTATTCATGGCAAATGAACCAGAAATATCATCAAGATATAAAAAAAAAAATCTCAATTTTGACTGTGTGAAAAAAATATATAAAATTCACTTTGATTCTGAGAAAGATATTTGATTCCTCTATCAGTGTACCTTCTGTCTGTAAAGGTGCTGTGTTCAAATCATTAATAGAAATAACACCAGAAATGTTTAACATAGGACAGATTGAGTACTAGTGGAAGCATCAACACTGTGATTCGATACACTTGTAGGAGGAATGATTGGGTCTGTAAACTGTTTACAAACTTATTAATAATACTGTTTCTTGCCGCCATGTTGTTTGTTTTTTTCCTATTAATAAGCTGTGCATGGATTAACTGTTAGTCAATATAGGTGTGGATTAATAAGAAAAAAAGAAGAAAAAAAGAAAAGACTGTTGAGTAACTCTGCCATCAAGAGTAACACATTTATCATTAAATCTTAAGTCTGAGGTGCTGATGATGAATATTATTAAAATTATGATTTAAGGTCTGTATATTGTGATTACAACAAAAGTAAGGGGTAAACTGTAAATTCAACATCGGCTAGGAGTTCCAAACTGTGCCGTCTAGAAAGAAGACATTACAATGGCTACATACTGCATACACATCAGATAACTGGGCGTCTGAATGACAACACGCAGCAGCCGAAACTCTTTATTAGCCCAAAAGATGAAGCACATCCGAGACATGTTTTGTGGAGTTTAGAAACACAAACTGGTATCATTAGATCAATTGCAGTGTGTGTGAAGCGGTGAGCTTTTGGTGGCGTACCATGTTTACAGTGTTTGGTGTTAACAATCTCTCAGATTGACCAACTGTACGGCTTTTATGTAGAATTAGCAAAGCTTACTCCGCCATCAGATATCTACATTGTTCTTGATTTAAACACATGGTTGGTCCTGTCTTCTTGTCTTTTGATGAAGTAGTTGATTCAAATCAGCAATACGCGCTTTCAAATTCAGCAAAACATGAAAATGCACTACTGGAGTGTACTGGAGATTTAACGAACCAAATTGAATCAGCCGTTTAAAAAAAAAAAAAATCCTAGAATATCAATTCAAAAAGGATACAAAAAAAAAAAATCCTAGAATATAAATTCAAAAAGGATACAATGAAGCCGCAAAGGCTTTCAAAACCCTTGTCACGGATTGATAAGTTGTAGAATTGATTGGCTTATATAGGTAAAGTACATGCATTGTAATGGACCGTTACAACATGTGCCTCATAAATGTATTTTCCCATGAATATTATTCCTGTCAAAATCGGCAGAATTTGTTTGTGGTTTCCTTGCAGTGTTTGGAGCATGCTTCTGTCAAACGTTTTGTTTGATTGTTCGGAGATGTCAGTTCGGTTATTTTTAAGATAGGGTCATATAAAGTTTAGATGTATCCTGTTTCCATGGCGATCGGCTTGGTCTGCATTCTGCCACTGATGTGAAAGCCAGGTTTATCTTACGGAGTCTTATGAGATTAAAACACAAGGTTTTATTACTCTACTGCAAGATAAAGTGATTATCATTGATTTCCTCCCCAGATAATGGTATTACACCTACATGCACTTTTATTCAGCATGGAAAAATCTACCAGATCGTGAATTACGTACAGTAGTGGTTATGTAGCTGAAGGTGTACATGTTATTGTGTAGTTGACTCACAATGTGTACATGTTATTGTGTAGTTGACTAAGAAGGTGTACATGTACATGTTATTGTGTAGTTGGTGTACATGTTATTGTGTAGTTGGTGTACATGTTATTGTGTAGTTGACTCAGAAAGTGTACATGTACATGTTACTGTGTAGTTGGTGTACATGTTATTGTGTAGTTGGTGTACATGTTATTGTGTAGTTGGTGTACATGTTACTGCATAGTTGGTGTACATGTTATTGTGTAGTTGACTCAGAAGGTGTACATGTACATGTTACTGTGTAGTTGACTCAGAAGGTGTACATGTTATTGTGTAGTTGACTCACAAGGTGTACATGTACATGTTATTGTGTAGTTGACTCAGAAGGTGTACATGTTATTGTGTAGTTGACTCACAAGGTGTACATGTTATTGTGTAGTTGACTCTCAAGGTGTACATGTTATTGTGTAGTTGACTCAGAAGGTGTACATGTTATTGTGTAGTTGACTCAGAAGGTATACATGTTATTGT
>JAUMHH010183889.1:0-10081 GCA_032359455.1 Chlamys rubida | reverse complement strand
CCTATGTAACTTGAGTAGACTCTACCTTGCATTGATCTGGATGTGTCCATTATGGTCTATAGTGGTGAAAGGGTTAAGATTCAGATAGCTTCAACACACATGGTCTACTTTAATGGGAGTGTAACTGGTATGTTTATGTTGAAGAAAGGTAAAATCCGTATTCAAAATTACAAATTTCAAAGTAAAATATCTTAAAATCATCAGTTAATACTCCAGTTTGTAAACCCTGGTATGGTATTACATATTTTTCAGTCACATGTAAGGATCTGATTCTCTTAATCTGACCTTTTGACAAAATTTGACCTTTCCTTCTCGGTAGTGACCTTGACGTTGTAACTTATTAAGAAAGTATCTTGATCTTTCAAATCAATGAGGCTTTGTTCGAGTGACATATTGTTACATCATTTGTCACCAGGGTGACATCCCGGTGTAACTAGCGATTCGTTCATGTCACTCTGACTTGCCAAGCTCTATGATGTATACTGATAGACAGAAAACAACATATGTCTCCTGGACGTTGAGGAAAACACTTCATGCTTGTGTGCTTCTATAGACGTTATTATTTCTGTTTGGCACCGCCCGGCATTGTTTTGGACTAATAATATGACAAATGTCATTAACAAGAATTATGCTAACAATGACACAGGATAGCCAACTGGTATATACATAGGGCTGCCTGTTGTGGGACAATTATCTGTTTTCAATAAAAGACTCGTTCCTGTTTTTGATAATACGGTTATGATAGACACGTACGTTCCACAGTTGTGT
The DNA here is from genome assembly GCA_032359455.1 of Chlamys rubida. Lineage (NCBI taxonomy): Eukaryota > Metazoa > Mollusca > Bivalvia > Pectinida > Pectinidae > Chlamys > Chlamys rubida. Next base: position 9,313 of record JAUMHH010183889.1, on the reverse strand, counting down.
TTTTACATGGTATTTTCCGTTAGCAGGTTTTTGTACTGCCGAGAATTTTGATAATTACTTGTTTGTGTTACATAGTTATTACTTGTGTTACAATTGTCAAAACCAATTCCCTTCAGTACAGAAACGGGAGCCTTACTGCTAGCTAGGACTTCACTGGTATAGCTAACCCTTGCTTTCTCTCATCTTAATTTCTGTAGAAGTTTTTAACACAAAGCATTATATTGTCCAAGGCTTTCTATGGATGGCATTATAAGGGGACCATGCACTCATATACTAAAGTTAAAGGACATATTTCTCCAGGGCTTTTTGAACATGTGAGCAATCCCCGGTTTAAACACAATTATTGAATACTTCTTATAAAATTTACTTCTAAAGTTTGTGAAATGGGGTCATAAAATTAAAAAAAAAATAAGAAGGTTATATACTAAAACCTTTATCAGGCAGACATATAAACATACATTTAACATAGCACATATAATAACAAATTCCTTGTAACATTTTTTTACAATTTAAAAATGAGTACTTTGAATCACATTAAGGTTGATATAAGTGACAGAAGTTGACATTTGTGGTTTAAAAGTAGCTATCAGATAAATTTATTGTTATGAACTAAAATTTTCTGGATGGTGATACGAGTCTAAAATATGTTAAAAACCCATGTATTTCTGTTAGGGACTCATTTGTTACGGAAGGTTAGTGAGTTGACTCCGGCATTTAAAGTTATCACTACTATACAACAACTGTCTAAGTTAGCTATATACCACGGTCTTACAGTTACAACTTTATTAATGAGGAAATGATAAACGGCTAGGTTGTGTGTGTTGGGTAGTGGGGGTGTAATGGGCAGCAGCAGCTCTCCCTGATGTTGGAGCAAAGATAAAACTAGAGGGAAAAGATCCTTCAGGTGATAAAGGGTTTTACTGTCTACGGTAAATTCTGATAAATATTTAGAAAAAAACCCAAAATCATTTTATGTCTTTCCTGTCAAATTTTAAATTATTTCTTAAAAATGAGAATGATTAAAGATTGATCAGTTATAAAATAAAAGGGATAAAAGTTTCTTTAAAATGGGTTGAAAACCAAATAATACTATCAAATCTTGAGAACAGTGGCTTTTTTTTTGTGGTGTGAATTCTGATGCTTTGTGTCTCGAGGCTAAATTATGAATAAGGTTTGGTACGCAAGCTGCTGCTGAATCATCGTGTAATGCTACAGTCAGGTCCCTATGTTAACACCTATCCCCGCAGATCTGAAGATGTCATTATGCTTCAATTAATGGACGGTTCACCTATAACATTAGCGAGACAATCAGCTTTAGTGAACTGATACTATTAGGGGGTGTATTAACTTAAGAGATACTGATGATATCGCTCTAGGTTGAAAGGCCCAATTAAGGTGGATAAATCAGGGATATTATATTTAATAGTTCCATATAATTTCTTATAATTACATTCCAGGTTTCTATCCCCTATTGTTTTCAATCTCGTATAATTACAGATTAGTGTTCTGTATTTTTATATTTCTATCAACTTTTGATTTTTGTTACCTTAATTACCGGGCATTAGTTGATTGTTTATTTTCTTGTTGTTGTTTTTATTTTCTTGTTGTTGTTTTCATATTCTTTAACACGATATGTGATAAGTTTGTCACAATAAACGTCTGTATAGCAACCTCCAACACTGAAGGCCCCAGGTGATCTGCAGCTGTGATAGTGAATTGACGTCCGTTTTCTGATTTAGTTCAAGAATTAAGAATGTGATATGGAATTGGGAGTTGGAGGGTTTGAGAAGTATAAAACACCCCTCCAAGTCATACATGCACGGTGGAACTAATCTGGTGGGCTTATCTATAATAATTCCAGTGACTGTCGCCTGCCCAGTGTTGACATAATAATGACGGGAAAATTATCATTTTAATATGATGGATTTGGGCTATAAATGGCTATTAGAGTGTAAAAGCGCCCATCACTTGCCATAACATGTTCAAGTTGACGTAGGATGTGGCAACATGGTATCAATTTTGTTAATGACAGGTCACAGAGCACCTGTCCCCAGCCCCCGCAGCTACCTACGAGGTGGCGACAGGTCGGACGACACCTGTCCCCCCGCCCTCGGGTCACCTGCAAGGTATTATTAGACACTTTTATGCTGGCGTTACAGATCCCAAGCACACGTCGGGCTGCCGGCGCATACTAAATATCCTCTAATTACCCTGATCGTCGCCACTATTTTTCAAATCAACTTCCAATAAATGATTTTCCCACCTCCCTTTCTACTGATAATTATAAAAACCAATGATTTTGTTGTGGTCAGGATAATTGTCAGGTAGTCTGGTGTTGACATTTATGAGGTAAAACATTGGACAAAGTATTTGAAATATTGGCAATCAATTTGTTTTCTTTGTCAAAACAACAGAGATTGATACAAATATTGTTGCAGTAAAATTTCTATGTTGATCTGATATTGAGTAAGATTGAGCGTGTTGTAATGGATTAATTGACAACAATTTTAATTGAATCTTGATCATAGTAATACTTAAGTAAAAAATAAAAACAGTTCTGACATTGTTCTAAGTATTAAGTCGTCTTTTTAAATATCAGAGTACAGAGTAGCTGTACATAACCTTGGTTGAATCCTGTTCCCTTGTTTTTCTCGAATCTATTTTTGGAAATACAGGTCTGTGACTCAGAGTTCTAATCTACGATAAAAAGCCTAGCAGGAGTCAGAATGGTGACTTATCAAGTTGGTTTAATTAATTAGAAATCACAACCTGATAAGCACAAGCACCCATTGTTCATATCCTGATTTAAACCTTGATGAATTTTGTGCGTGGACATTTTTTTATCAAGGATATTTTTTTCTTTGGTATTTCCTTATAATTCCTCAAAATTGCTTTCATATTCTGTTAGAAAGAATCCAATTCAGACAGAAACCATAGCAGTATAATGAATATCGGGAAACAATTTAAAAATAGAAAATTCACCAAATTTGGTTTGGAAGTTTATTGGTCACCGTTTTAGACAAAGGTGATTGGAAGGGCATTGTTAATACTTATTACCATAATGGTAATCTCTAGGTGAGAAAGTACTGCACTCTCTGAGCAGAACTAACACTTCATTGGAACTATATTCTCTAAACAAAGGTGACACCTATTTGTATCTAACTCCATCTGACTGGCCTCAAGTTGTTTAATTAGAAACGACAATTTGTTATTGAAATAAAGACAACTTTGGGGAGAAGAGGATCAGACCCATGAGTAAATCAAAATACCAAGTCTTGTCACTGTTGTAATCCAATGTTCACGTTTTAATGGGATTATCAGTGTCAGTAGGTGACAGGCTTCCTCTTAATAGATGTATTATGGGAAGTTGGCTGTATTACCTGCATTGCGCGTTGAGTAACGGCAGACATCGTGTTACCGTCCTAACACTGCAGGCTCGTTTGACACTTCAGAGCTCGGCTACATATATATATAGATTATCAAATTAAGTTAACAGCTAAACTTTACCTCCTTTTTACACAACATCACTTTTCTTTAATAGTTAAAAGAATATGTTCTTAATCAATTTCCCTAGGTCATACAACACGCCTTTTTTATGATGATTGATCTCCAGTGTTTATTTGGCCATGACCTTTGTGTAGAAAACTTGTAACACCAATTGCAAGCAGCTGTTTTAAATGTTTGGAACCCTGGACTTATCTAGTTGTGAGGCTCTTGCATCAGTTTAACCCTTTCACCCCTATGCAACTTTAGTAGACTCTACCATGCATTGATATGGAGGGGTTCATTATGGTCTACAGTGGTGAAAGGGTTAACAGGTTTATTTAACCCCTGAAGGGATTGTTTCTTCCCTTGGACTCCTATGTGACATATAGAAGATAGCAAAAAAAAATTTTTGTGTTAAATGTTTTGCTGATAATGAATGTTTTTTTCTTAACCGATGGAACGTTGTAATTCATTTATTTCTTTGAAGAGTGAAATGTTGCAATTCACACATTCTGGTTTCTGAAAAATTGTTGTGATATTAAAAAAAACTTGGTGATTTTAATGACACACTCTGTCATATTTACCCCACTCAGTACTGACATTACTGCAGCACTACATACCCTTCTTTACAGCTAGGTTGTGACAATACTGTGAACCCTCACCAACAAGGTCGTGATAATAGTGTAACCCCCTGTGAGTTAAGAATACATGAGACACAGATACCTGACATAGAATCATTCTCGCAGAGATTTCTAGGCAGAATTTCTAGGATACTATTACAATTGTTTGATCACTTCAGAGTTATATAGCCTCACACTGCTGAGAGCAGTCCACAGATCTGTGTACTTTTGTGTAAACCATTTAGAGTCCTTCCTGCTTTTATACCACTTCTAAATGGAACACTTATCTCCATTAGCTGTAGGAAAATGCTTTACTATGATGCTATCATGGAAGGTGTTGCCTTGCCAACAAAATCTCAGTAATACTTTAAAAAAGGAGGACAAGACTTAGACACACATTGCGTGTCTACATCGGAGGTCAAAGGTTTTATCAGGATAAAGACAGTTTTATTGTTTCATTGTTTTTACAAAATGTCTGAGAAAAATATATATTGCAGTCTGTATTAGATGGGAGAAGGGGTGCTTGGGAATATGTTTTCACTGGGACCCTTTTTTAGTATAGATGATGCAGACCTCTTTTTCCTAATTGTGTTTTTGTTTCAAGTAAAACTATTAAAGTCCTCTAGGTTGAAGACGTCTTTCTAAGCTGACTATTACATTATAAATGAAGACAAATCCACAGGAGTTAAGACCTCAAGCAGGTTACTCCCTGTCACAGTAGTGCTTTGGTTGCGTATTGGCTTAATCCTGTAGACAAACATTTATCGGATGCAGATGAGCATCTCTGCGTAGGCATAACATGTTCTGTTATCACGCAGATCTGTTGGTAGCAGGTGGATGTAAAACACTCACCCCATGTCATAAGCTGACTCTGTCCTTACCCATATGTTACAATTTTATATTTTTTATTTTTCTACTTCTCATTTTTGCATACTTAACAGTGAGATGTGGACGCCTGGCCACTTTTCAACCCAGAAGTTTGAATGTAAATCATTTTGCATTTGGCTTCATCAGTATGTGTTTAAATTTTTTATGGAATTGCTGCTTTTATGTCAGTCTGTCTGGGTTCTGTTGTAACCACATCTAGACGTCTAAATCAGTACCTTTTTGTTAGCCAGAAGAGCATACATAAAACCTGGAGTCTATACATGTAGAGTTGAATCATGGGAAATATCTCTACAAAGTTTATCATTTCTAGTCGTGACTGTCAATCATTGATCACAACAACTAACCATATCACTTGTCCAGGCGTTTTGTATTGGTCATATGATGCACCCATGTCAATATAAGAATTCAAATCAGAATAATATTGTTTTGAAAATTTGATCAAAATTTGATTCTTTCATATCTGATGAGTTTTCAAGTATCACCTTCCAAATGAAATAATATTATTTGGAATAAAGTGATTTATAGTTATTTATGAATTGAGATCATTGTCAAGGACACTGATCAATGTCACAAGTTGTGGTGGAGTTGAACCCTACCCCATATCTCTCCTGTTTCTCTGTGGCAGCAATGACTAACCGGTAATTAAGATGTTCGTAAATAGCTTTTTTTCATGATCAAAGCCATATCTCTCCTTCCCTGGCATATTTCTTTTGATTTGCTCTGCCATGCTAATTAGCAGAGGTTAAGCCTCTCATATTATTTTGGGGTTAAAATATTATGGCTATGAATCAACGGTCCTTATGGCTCTATTATGTAACTGTTGGTGACACTATCTCCACGGTGATTTTCAACATCAGCGTTTGCAGGCTGGTTTTATTGCCCTCCGCTATGCAATCCAATCAGCATGCATAGTGTTCAACACCCGCCAAAACTACGGCAAACTTTAAGCATATCTATGGTGCAGCTGCAGGGTCCCGCACCCTCCTTAACACCGGACCCTCGTCAAAGTCTTGGCCTCCCTGCTAAGTTACACTCTTAACGTGTGCTCCCCAGGAAGCCATCATCGCACTTGAGTTTATGTTTCGGGATCGTAAATCAAGTCCCCTCGGTACATTGCTTACATAAGTGTGGTACTAAATACCCAATAACTATCAGAATTTTTTGTTGATTCTCAGACAAAAAAAAAAGTATTGTAGAAAAGCAGCCATTTTCTCAGTGTTATGTCTTGTGTCTGTCATCACCGGAGGGCATCTGTACACTGTGTGTTTTTGTGGTCAACTTGGGAAAGTTTTGTGTGAAATTGTCTCGTATAACTTCCTTCTGGCCGCCTAGACAACAATTTATTTTATGTCTTATGTCTTTGATTTTGCCGAGGGCATCTGTCCACTGTAGGCCCCGGGGATCAACAAGGGAAAAGGGAGAACCATCCCCATATTTTAATGGCAAATATACATAGAGATTTAAATTTTTTGTGTTTGGAAAAATAAAGCAGAAGTGTCACAGTGTCTGTGACGTACAGCAGTGCTGCTGTAATGGTCGTTGTCCTGGCTTACGTAACTACTGCTGGGCGATAGGTGTCCAGGGACTTAACTCCAGTTCTGAGATTGACCATAAACTGTCTTGGTATTCCATTGGGCACCAGACTGGACACAAGTCGTTTGAGGGTCAAACACAAGGTCAGACATCAGTTACCAAGGTTAAATGGCTGTCCTTTATAGCAGTTGTCTGTCGGTCCAGTCACCATTAAGTGGAAAGATTTGGTGTAGAATGGTCATTTATATCTAGGCAGGAGTCATCAGGGTGGAATATAGTCACATGGAATTGGGCTTAAAATGGTCAATTCTCAAAATAGACATCTGCACCGACTATAAATAGCTATGGCATTATAACCTACAAGGCTGGATAGGGCTTCATTCTGAGGTCTGTTAAATTGTTAGACACTGGTCAACTAGCCATTACTGGTCATTACCTCAGTCAATGTAGAACATATTACAGCACACTTACATACACTAAGGCACCAGAATGTCGTGGATTCAGAATGTCATGGATTTTCTTTCAAACTTAACCAACACTTTTGCTATGTTGAAAACAACACCACACATTCTGAAAATTTTCAAAACATTTTCAAAATCCATGATAGCGTCTTCCATCATCATATGTAGTATTTATGTAGCCAATGGATTCGGAGACAGAAATATCTGAGTATGCTTTCTTCCATTTATCTTTCCCCAGGAGAACACACTGTGCTTTCTCCCCAAGAATGGTCATAAACACACTTCGGTACAGATGTATTTTGAATGTTTACTGTAAATCTGATGGTGATATTTTAACTGTCCATAAGCAATTTGTCTCTGTGACATTAATGCTTGTGTCTACGCTGATGAAGATCTTAGGTTTCTTAAACAGTATACAGACAGGAATAGACCATGCTAGTGGCTAATACATTCCATTGTGAAATAATATACCTAGGAATGGATGTTGTGTAGGTTAGGGGAAATTTATTGTATTGCTGGAAAGTTGCTATCTTGCAGTTCTGCTCTAAAAGAGCGACCTGGCCAGGAAATACAGTACTGGTAATTTTATATTGTGCTGTAAATTTTCAGAAATATTCTTTAAAACACGAGAGTCAGTCATCAGTCAAAAGGTAGGATATGATATAGAATTGGGAATCCACAGTTTTAGAAATGTTCAAAACTGACCTGACACATTTGGAAAATGTACAATGGGTAAAAAAGAACCAGATTGTTTTATTTGGCCTTGCATTAGACACATATAAAGATCAACTCTCCAGCAAGCTTTCTATGGTGATAACGTCTCGCAGAAACTGGAGTCTGGATCTGCCCAGAATATGCCCCAGTTTGATGACCAGGAGTGTTGCCTTGCTATTTGACAGACCTTGAGAGATAGTGTGTTGTATAGATTACCCATTAGTATGATAATAGCTACAAATCACCAGGGATTGAGGGATCAGAGCGAGGGGCCACTGGGGTAGGGGGTGAAGGGGCTGTAGCTTCATCATTTGAATACAGATGATTGCTCCTACTTTGTAACCACAGCGCAGCTCTATTCTGGTTAATGGTGCTTGTAGTTTAATAGACAATTAGGCATTCTTTGTTTTAAGTATGTGTTCGTGTGGATCAGAAGAAGTCATACTGCAGACAATCTTTCCTACCCTTATATTGCTACTAGTGCCTGATTCACTTAAATCTACATGTTGCACTTTGCTGTAATATGCTGATTTGCTGTTACATTAAAGTTATCATCATGCAGGGACATTGAGTATTGTACATTTCTGTGTGACATAGGAGAGCTACAATTCATTCACTAATAGTTGAGTTGTCTTGATAAAAGTCATGTAAAAGTATGGCAATTCAAGATATCCCGATTCTGTGATGAATTTTTTTTCCCGAACTCGATCATCAATTTCAAATTCACAAAACTGTTCGGAGTGGGTAATTTCATTCGAGGAAAGAAGTATATATATATAGCCTGTAGACCAAGTAGGTTAGAAATGGAAAAATTTCATCATTTCATGTCCGCATCAGTTGTGTGCTTCAGGTCACAATTGGAAGCCGTACAATGATAACATTACTTCTCAATTATCAGGGTTTCTTTGGTAGTGTATGCCTCCTGTAACACACATAATCAATACCCAGTCATTTACTTGTAAGTGCTAAGAAGGGTCATTATCTGTAATTTGGTGAATTGCCGTTTTCCTCCAAGGCCTAGAGATCTATATGCAAATGTCCTTCATAAATACAATGCTAACTATCATTTAAATGCTCTTTTTTCTGATATAAATCTTATCTGGAGCTCGCTAATGATAATGTTTACTGGGGTCCTGATAGTTTGGGATGTACATTACTAAAATTGGATTGTTACATTAGATCCCATATTTGGTGCTTTTAGATATGTTGGTAAACAAAGAACTCTAATATAGTACAGTGAGGTAGTTCACTTAATGTACTGGTACAGTGAGGTAGTTCACTTAATGTACTGGTACATAGACATAGTTCACTTAGTGTACTGTGACATAGTTCACTTAATGAACTGGTACAGTGACATAGTTCACTTAGTGTACTGGTACATATATAGTTCACTTAATGTACTGGTACATAGACAGAGTTCACTTAGTGTACTGGTACAGTGACATACCAGTTCACTTAATGTACTGGTACAGTGACATAGTTCACTTAGTGTACTGGTACAGTGACATAGTTCACTTAATGTACTGGTACATATATAGTTCACTTAATGTACTGGTACAGTGACATAGTTCACTTAATGTACTGGTACAGTGACATAGTTCACTTAATGTA
>JAUMHH010183877.1:19820-31133 GCA_032359455.1 Chlamys rubida | reverse complement strand
ACCCTGATGACATGCCTTATTTAGATAACCTTGACGACATTTCTTATTTGCTAACCCTGATGACATGCCTTATTTAGATAACCTTGACGACATGCCTTATTTAGCTTACCTTGACGACATTTCCTTATTTAGCTAAACCTGACGACATTCCTTATTTAGCTTACCTTCACGACATTCCTTATTTAGCTAACCCTGATGACATTTCCTATTTAGCTAACCCTGATGACATTCCTTATTTAGCTAACCCTGATGACATTTCCTATTTAGCTAACCTGACGACATGCCTTATTTAGATAACCTTGACGACATTCCTTATTTAGCTTACCTTGACGACATTCCTTATTTAGCTTACCTTGACGACATTCCTTATTTAGCTAACCCTGACGGCATTTCCTTATTTAGCTAACCCTGACGGCATTTCCTATTTAGCTAACCCTGACGACATGCCTTATTTAGATAACCTTGACGATATTCCTTATTTAGCTAACCCTGACGACATTCCTTATTTAGCTAACTCTGATGACATGCCTTATTTAGCTAACCCTGATGACATGCCTTATTTAGATAACCTTGACGACATTTCTTATTTGCTAACCCTGATGACATGCCTTATTTAGCTAACCCTGATGACATGCCTTATTTAGATAACCTTGACGACATGCCTTATTTAGCTAACCCTGACGGCATTTCCTTATTTAGCTAACCCTGACGACATTCCTTATATATATAACCTTGACGACATTCCAATTTAGCTAACCATGACGACATTCCTTATTTAGCTAACCCTGATGTCATTTCCTATTTAGCTTCCCAGACGACATTCCTTAATTAGCTAACCCTGACGACATTCCTTATTTAGCTAACCCAGACGACATTCCTTATTTAGCTAACCCAGACGACATTCCTTATTTAGCTAACCCAGACGACATTCCTGATTTAGCTAGCCCTGACGACATTCTTTATTTAGTTGACCCTCTTTGCTGACGACATTGTATATTTAGCTGTCCTTCGCAACGTGACATGTTTAACGGACATTTATTGATAATCATGTTATAATTTGAACAGCATGATCAAAAGGACTTTAATAGTATGGTTTCTCATCCTGCAGTCGTGAAATTAAGAAAGGCTGTGCTGGGACGGAGATACTATACCTGGGTAGGATAAACTGTTAATTTTGAAGGATGTATAATTGTGAAGTTTTACTTAAATATAATATTTAGTGTGACCATTATACGTATCATATCCCTCTCACATTCCTATCCTAAATTAAAATTCAAAACAAATCTGCCAGCTCCAAAATCCAAACCAGTGCTTTTTAAAGTCAGATTAGCCTCAGTATAACTTTAATTGCTATAATATCTTCATGTGAAATTGCAAGTTGAGCTCTAGTCCGGCTTTGTACGATTACAATACCAAATATAATCAACAGGAAAAAAAACAATAAGTAAAAACATAAAAAGCACACACAATGTAAGTTCTTGTGTTGTTTTGCTACCAATCGAGTCTGGGTACGAATATATTTTGGATCGATGAAAACATTCAAAGTTGTCACGGTGCCAAGAGTTACCTCCCTTGTGTGATAGAAAAACGCCAACTTTGTGTTATGTACAATTCGTTTATTGTACAAAATAATATAAATGAGGAATCTTTACATACATTACAAATATATGACTCTTATGAGGTCAGCACCAAATAAGGAAATGATTAGTTAGTCTTTGTAAGTAATAAGGTTTCATGTTAATACACGATTTAAAAAAAAATCAAATAAGTAACAGATATGTACTTAATTAACATTGTTCGGATACCAAACATATCTGTTACATATTTCATATCTATGTATTTGCGGGTGTAACTCTTAGATTTCTAAGATGGTTAACGTTCGTATAATGCTGTTACCAGGTATTTGGGGCCATATTGTAAACCAACTCTACCTGTGGTAAAAAAAAAAAAAAAAAAAAAAACAACATTATGCATGTACGTGAAATGTTCACAAATTCCACGTATCGCACTAACTTACTGAATGTGTAATAGAGAAAAAAATCGGTATGTACTTTGATTTTGTAACATTCATATATAGATTGTATATATTATTGTAACAATACCAGTCCATGAATATATTATATTTAAACACATGGCAACCACTCAAAACTACACGCCGACCTTCGATCACAGGTTGTTTGTTGAGATCAATTTAACAAAACTTGTTTGACCTCAAACGTAATTAAACAAAACAAGAGTCGGCAACATTCTTTATCGAAATGCCATTTACTTAATATTAGGAAACCATATAAGCGGTGGAGATAAAAGACGGCTCACAAAACCGTTTAAACTCCACAATCTACACAAGTATCGGGACTGTTCAAGCGTCAGTAAACGTCAGAAACAAACGCTGTCACATGAAACAGATATCAATAAAAAACATATAGCAATTTAACATTTTGTTATAGCGTGGAATTGTCTGAAACGTTTGAAACTGTAACCAATAATACTCCAGCAGATCAAACGACATAGCATCCCCTGAAATAGCAGCAAAGTCAGTACAGCGTTTGACATGAAGGGCTCGATTGATCCATAGGGTAAGCATTTGATTAATTGGGACTTGTAACAGACCGTAATCGGTGGAGCTGTATATAACAGCTAGCTAATAATTAAATGGTACAGATGATAAAGCCAAGCAAACTTAACTTTAAAAAAAGGCGTATAACATATTAGAGATACTTTTTAATGTAATAAAAAAATAAAAAGTGAATTTGAGATATATCCAACCGAATTAAAGACATAATAAGAATTATATAAGATATATCTATTGTTTATACCTGTTTAAACAATAAAAGAGTTTTCAGAATACGAAGTCAGTAAATATATAAAAAAAAAAATCTGGCAATGTCTTGATCCAAATGAATGATCTGTAGGTATGGATAATGCCATGCTTGTTTAATATATTCAATGTCTTTATACATCAAGATTATTTTCGTGGACATCATAGCCAACGAACAATGAATACTTATATTCATCAATCATGGAATTTTGTCGAGGTCGATATGCTGTTATATAAACCTGATAGAGTGATATTAACCGAAGAAAGGAACAACACAGAGAGCTACATATAGTGACGTCGTATGGTAAGCCGTGGACACAGACAGCTTGTGAAATGTTACGAGAGGAATATACAACTGTTCATTCAATTGCTGTACTTGTTAACATATCAGAAAATAGATATAAAAAACTAAAAATATTTTATTAATACATTCATATAATTTCATACCTGGGGTTCCTATCACAGAAAATGTATCCAGTCATACTTCTATCACAGAAATCTCGTTCTCACCTTCTATAATTAGACATATTTATGATAATCTAAAACATTGTAAAGGGCGGCCGTTCGCTAAGGAAAACAATATTGAACTTTTGAAAACGGTGCTTACGTATGACAATATTATAAAACGCTTAGCTTTATGAGTAAATAGTAAATTTGCCTCTTTGAGTTATATTGAAAATGTTACTATATAAAACGAATAACAGTACTTGTATTTTGAATCTGGGTAATGAAATAAGACCGTTTTTAAATGTTCCAAAACGTTTTTCTTAGTGAACGTAACCAAGGTATACACACTATATCGGTATCACTCAGACTCTTGGCACAGGATACTCGGCACTTCTATGGTAAAACAGCTACTGTTCAAACGTCTACGTCATCTATACTTAACCAGCATTCTCCTCCAATCACAAACTTTCTGCGTTTAACAAAAATCAAATTGGTGTAATCTTGCGCTATTTTATGGTACATCGATTCTCATAACTATAACAGCCACTGTAGTAGCTCTTCAAAGTTTCAAACAAGTAACTTAATGCTGACTTCAGTTAAATCCCTTGGGAACTAGACGCTAATGGTGATCTTTAAACAAGTCAGACGTTTGGCAATCATTTCGGTTTGAAGCTATAAACAGCACTGAAAAAGATTAACCTCCGGAAGAATCTACAACAAATCCGACGACAATCATCCCTTCCGTTTATTGTGCGCGGCTTATGCCTTCATTGAAAGTCTCTGACCGGAAACGATCCATGTTTCCTATACACAGCACTGAAGCATTTAACTTCCGGAAGATTTTGCACAAAAAAAAAGCAAATACGAACGTTACTTCCGTTTATTGCGCGCAGATAATGCATTCATTGAACGTCTTTGACCGGAAGGTATCCATGTTTTGTCCTTGGGTATCGCGGGTAGGGCCTGTTGGGAGGACTTGACACTGTTCGGGACAGACGCCCTTGTCGGAGGCTTCAGTGTACCAGGACCTGCGTTCACATTACTGAACCTTGCTGTCTGTGAACCTTGCTTGGGCTTAGGGAACTGGTTCACATCCAGCTGTTCTCTATGACTGCTTCGGGTGGCTACGTGCTCACGCGCAGATGGCCTGTTGCTCAACAAAATGTCCTTTATGTCTCTGACATCGTTAGATATTTCTTTGTTTTGTTCTCGGAGATTCCTCATCTCCTCGTACTGTTGTTTCATCACTTCACGCATACGTTCTACTTCCTGTCGCATCGCTCGCGAGGCTTTCTCCAAATCGTCTCGAAATTTCATGTTCATTTCACTTTTTTCGAATTCCATTATCTTGATCTTCTTACTTTGGTGTTCTATAACATTTCTAGCGCGCATCAATTCTGTTTCCATAGAATTTAGTCTATCTTTCATTGTTACAAGTTCGTGTTTGAGCTTTCGTATTTCTTCATTTTGGTGTTTATATACTGTATCGGATTCCAGATGCCTTTTCACGTCCTTCAGTTTGCCGACTTTTTTGGAAAGTTTATCAGCATAATCCTCCGTCTGCTGTACGAGATCACGTAGTCCGTTGATCTCGTCCATTTTATCAGAGATTTGTTGATCCTGATCGTCCTTTTCCTGTATAAGGACATCAATTCTCCCCTCCCGATTGGTTACGGAACCTCGCAGCTCGGCTATCTCCGCCTCCTTTTCCCGAAGCGCCCTCTCTTTCTCCGTCAGCATTTTCTTCTTCTCTTGCTCGTGCTGCTTGGACTCGACGTCTATCCGGATTCTCAGCGTCTCGATTTGGTGTTCGAGTGTCTTGTTGATGTTGATAACCGTCTCCAGCACGCCTATGGCCTCAGGAGGGACATTGAAAGCACCCAGTGGCTCCCCGGGGTCAGTCATTTCCCCAGTCGACGGACGGGAGGTGGACATTGGAGAGGACAGTGAGCTCTGAGGAGACAGGGTGTGTGTAGTGATCTCGATTTCCGGTACCCTGGATGCCATCCCCTTTCCCTGAATTCCTAGCTCGTCATCCTTAACAAAACCAAAACATAGATTTGTGGATTAAAAAACAGACTTACTGTGTAAATATTATTTTCCATAACTAAGAATTTATTTTCAATGCTCAAAAATTACCAAAGGGATGCATGTAACAGATAGAAGAAACCAGCCAAGTTCACAGCCGGGTTCGGTAATGCTCATCTGATTTATTATAAGAAGATTCAGAAGTAATTATCATATCCTACGACCTACTGTATTTGTCATTATCTTGCTTACCCTAGTGTGATCCATACTGAGGTCTGGTCGGGATGGCATGACTTGACCTCCACTTGCCATTTTAGGACCTGAAACAGACATTCTTTCTTTATTTGCGGTATGGAAATATCATACACTAATGCAACTATACCACCCTAGGTTACAATGTAGAGGAATAGGTTACATGTGAATTTGATTCCAGAAATCACAAAGGAACGACCTACCACGGTAAGTATAGACACAGTGATATATTTCCGTAAAGTGGATCCCATGTCTTGCCCTGTGTCCAGTCAGGACTATCCCTATAGATATAGTCATGGAGTGTCCGAGTGTCTCAATCAAAATGACCGAGCTTTTCATTTATCACAGGTTTTAGGCTAGGAACTCCAACATGTCAAATATACTACAATCCCGATCTTGAACTTTACTTCTTTCAGACGATTAACCGTACTTGCTTACGTGTCAAAAGTTAAACCTTACAGTATTAGAGCATATGGTCTATTATCAGGGAAGGTTTAACCTAGGTTAATCACATTGCATCATACATTATATATATACATATATAGTTTATACATAAACATTATATTACGTGACTAGCGCCTACATCATTGTCCAATTAAATCTCATTACAGTAAATATTCAACGTATTTAATGATATAGTTATAAGAGAATTTTGACTTTAAAAACTGTATGGTTTCTGAGGTATTATGTGCTGCCAAATGACCAACCCATACAGCCAATCCTGTATTATGTACATAAGTATAGACGAAAACAATTATTCATCGGGTTAATGATACAATATTTTCACCTTTGAAACAATCGATCTGAATGCATAGCAAATGTTTGGCACATTAGTATGCAGTCGGCAGCCGTGAGTGACATCACATGGCGTTACAGTACCCGTGCTCCTAACAGTGATGTTCAACTGAACAGTGCACAAGTGGAAAGGAAGATAAAGGAGACAAACACACTTTCCAATGGATATATAATGGTCTTGGGAGTTTTAAACTGGTTTTCTAGAAGTATTCCAGAAGACGGTATAATCTGTATGTCATGTAATAAAACTGCTCCTCATGGTTCAATACTTAATCTTTAAGTTGATGAATTATAAGCCACTGTGTACAAATAGTTAATTACTGATGACAAAACGTTGTATATGATTTGTGAAGTATCGCTACCATTGAAGGGAACAGGAGATCAGTTTTACATTGCTGATATATAAACAGATCTGTATCATTGCAAGATACAGAAAACAATGTTCAAATATAACTGTTTTGATAAAACAATTGACTGTATAAAGTGGACAATATACAACAACTTCAACATTCAATGACGAAAAGCAGAACTCAAACTCGATACGAGTGACAGGCTCTGACGAGACACCTAAACAAAACTTCAGCCAACATAGACTCCCGCAAAACAATCGCCTGCTCCAACGATACAGGGCACTTCTCTAGTCATGTCAGACAATGATTTATCTTAGTTTAACATCAGGTGGAGTAAACCTTTGCTTGGCAGTTCATTAGAGAATACATATATCTGGAAGGTTATACTACATAGAGCATGCATCCTCTAGAGTTGCTAATTTCTTGTTCCGGTGAATAGTTAATAAATAAGAAGATAATTTGTCAATAATTTTTAAGAATTATGGGAAGACCGTTTTCAGTGTTTACATGTGAACGTGTTTACATGAAAATGTGAAGTGAATTTATGTGTTGA
The DNA here is from genome assembly GCA_032359455.1 of Chlamys rubida. Taxonomy (NCBI): domain Eukaryota; kingdom Metazoa; phylum Mollusca; class Bivalvia; order Pectinida; family Pectinidae; genus Chlamys; species Chlamys rubida. The sequence goes on along the minus strand of JAUMHH010183877.1, from coordinate 23,890 downwards.
ATGTTCAGATTGAGCATAGTGGAAGATTGCACTGATGTCAATTGCGTCTAGTCTTCAAAAAGCAACATAGAGCTTGCAAATGGTCCAGCTACATCTAAGAAGGGACATTTTAGTCCTTGCAGATTTGAACAACCTATTATCTTATAACAGTAAAGTATCTTTTGGTAAAAAAGACCATTAAAACTTATTTATGCACTCGTTCAAAAACCTGTTTTCATTTTGTCATATTTGTTCTCTTGTCTTTTTTCCCTATTCAATTACTGTTACCCATTAACACGTTTTTAATAATCGATTTTTGTTTGAGTTGTCTTTGCGTTTTCAATTCGACTTCGTGTTGTGATTAATCTTTTATCATTGTTTGTTGAATAAGGCTATGATATATATATTGTTTCTATTTTACTTTATATTTCAATTATGCACAGAGATGTATATACCCATACATATATTATATATGAAGTGAATTGTCAATACTACTGGTTAATTTATCAACAGAATAGAACTTGTACAGCATGTGGACGACTCGCAGACATTACTACAACATATACCCATAAAGATTGTAATACGAGCAAAACAAATGTATCTGTTAAAGCTTGTGTCTAGATATGATGACCACTGTAGAACTATTTTCGCTGAAAATAGATCTTAAATTGGAGTGTACAAAAGTTAAAGGAGATCATATTCACAGAGCAGGACGTGGATCATTTTGTGCTGACGTCATTGTGACACTGGCTCCTATAGACATGATCGCTACATGTCAGAATGGAGATTTCTAATCTAGGTCCAAGTATTGCGGTATGGGAAGGTGCAGTATGGAGAATACTGTTAACAACCTCAGTTAACAATACAGTTACTTTATTTGTACACGATCTTTCACACAGACAGACCCACATTTACAATTGTGTACAATTGAATATTATATATTTTGATTTTCAAGTTTGATCTAATCAACATTTTTTTTCATTTTTTAGAAAGTTTGAATATAATTAAGTAATACATACTCATGTTGTGGGCAAAACTTCGACAAAGATTGGAACATATTTTTAGTAGTATATATTGTATTTCTTTGTAAAATAGAAAAACCGGATATAACAAAGAGAATGTTTGACACTTACCAGAGGTGTATATACTTATCAGCCGACATGTATGACATGTTTGGTACAGCTTGTGTTATCGACCCCACGTAATGCACCGAACAGGTAACACTGCACGTAAACCAAATGATTAATGTGCATCCAAATGAACAATGTCAAACGGGGGTTATCAAGCTAACACAATGTCAATTAAGCCACTTTATATACCAACTCCACGTCCGTCAACACTGATTCTTCAGTCTAAAGCTGCATGTTTCAAAACGGCACCAACTTTATATCTTAATGTAAAGTGCATCCAAGGATAACATTGTGTCAAATAGACCAACTTTATATTTGAATATTTTATGCATCCCAAAGATGAGAGATAATGTTAAATGCGTCCCTGAGATAGCATTGCGTCAAACAGACAACTTTGTATATGGATGATTGACACTGTCTTCAGACTAACACTGTTTCAAAAAGATAACTTCGTTTGTCAATGCTAGGTACATCCTCATCCTACTAATGTGTCAAACAGACAACTTTGTATATGGATGATCGACACTGTCTTCATGAAGACTAACACTTTCTCAAATAGACAACTTCGTTTATCAAAGCTAGGTACATCCTCATTCTACTACTGTGTCAAACTGGCAACTTTGTATATGGATGTTAAGTGCCTCAATATCGACACTTTCTTGATTAACACTGTTTCAAATAGACAACTTCGTATATCGAAGTTAAGTATATCCTCTGTCGAACAGACACTATTACAGGTACGTATATCCATGTGTTGAATTATATCGTCTGCACTACGTAAACAGACTTAAATTCCACTCTTATATCAATACAATATCTTTGCTGATTGGTTGTTACGGTGTTAGCCGATCCGAGTTTTCCTGTCAGTTTCAAATTATAATTATTGCCTGTGATTTATGACACTTATCTTCAATCAGCTATATACCTTCGTGCTGTTAAGTTGTTATGGAATTATCATTGACATATCTTGGACTTACAGAAATGACATACACTAACCAATTAATGTAATTTAGCTATATCTTATTGTGGCGTGCCACTAGATCGCCATTAACATACTACTCTAACCAAGTGAAATAAACCTGAAAGCATGTAATGTTAATCAATGGAGTAAACAATCGCTGGATGTAATTTTCCCCACCTGCTCCCGTTGAAATAAACCGGTTAATATTTAAGACTGAAATATCAATAATGTTAGTGATTATCATTACCGTGACTGTTGAAGTAGAGTTAAATGTAATAATTGGGGGGCACGTCTCGGCCAAATGTTGAGCCAGACGTGTTTCTATAGAGGGGTTGAAAGGTTCTATGTATCTAATAAATGTCGACTCAATAGCACTACAAACAACCCATACATGGATGTGTAACGTTATTTGCGATCTTTAAACCATTTAAATTTACATAGCTTCAAGTCAGTGCTTGCCTGGTGTAAGTTGGTATATATATTGCGTATATATTCTGTTATCTCTGTCATGGCAGGGCACACATTGGTATAAACATATATACAGTAAATACGCACATTTCCAATACATACTTGACATCAACTCTTCAGAAATATGATCACCACTCGTTTTGAAGAGACAAATGATACCCGAGGAATATAAGAAATCAGATAGTAACATCGCATGTAAGTGGTGCATATAATATAATATATCTACCCGATAAACGTATGGTATTAGGCCCGCTACAAACGGTGACAGTAGCATTGGGAGATGTTGATGCACAGTTGTCACACATTTCCTAGTTAATTACCTACCTGCAATTGGTCACACCATTTGTTTAAGTTCCTGGTCACGTCCAGGTGTGACAATCCATGTTCTCCTTCCTAGTCACCAACAGACCATGACATCACGGTTGAGATCGAAGCTTCCCAAAGTTTACCTACCTAAGTACGTATTGATCAAGTCTGAGCGATACCTCTGTATTACCACTCCATGGGATGGATACTTACCGAGAGCTGTAGCGGATGTTTGTCAACTCATTTAGAAGAGTATTCTCGACGTGTCTATGTCTAAAAACATAACATTTATACACGGGATACAAACCTGGACAGACGCCACATGTGGGACAGGAAATGCTTATGTCTTTTTGTATCGACTTTGTTTTCAGATTTTGTCCTTGCGTGTTCAATGTGGCGTTTCGTTTTTACTTGGACAGGCTACAATTCCCATTGAACTTACAAATGAATAATGAATAATGACAAAAGTGGGTCTGTAAGAGTGCATAGAGACAAAGACATTTAATTGCATAATCAAAACGAGAACGTCAAATAGGTTAAGTTAATGAATCCAATATAATTAACACTTTTTTTTCATTTTAAACATTTTTATTCTTCGAAAATTTAATTACTACAGGCACAGGATATACAAATATTATCCATCGGGTTAATAAATTTCTCGACATTTCCATTGGATGTGATATGTGCGTTTAGCTGTTCTCTTAAGCATGAACACACCTGTCGGCCTGCTTTTATATAACTGTGATACTGACCATTCCCTAGAAACCGTTTAGGCAAACATTTTATTTAACCTTCTAAAATTTCTTGTTAAAATTAGAGGTTCTATAAATGTCACGTGTGCTATTTATAAAATATTACAGTGGATAAAACAAGTTTATTGTGAACTTGTATATGACGAATTCTGGTTTATAATGACATGATATGTGTTCTCAAATAATAAAACGAGTAAATAACATAACACTCTATAAATAAGTATGCGTATTATAGACAAATACGTTCATATGCCTAAGACATACCTGTATTTCCTTGCTATAACGAACTTATTCCTTATGAGGTTCAAAATAAACATGTTTCACTGTATATAATAATCACTTTCTTACTTTGATTTTGTCTTGATTTAAACTGGACATCCGTATCAACGCATTACTTATTCTTTAATTTGAATATACCGTAAACAGGAAAATTTTCACCGTAGATGAACTTATACTTTTTCGACATCCGTAATA
>JAUMHH010183877.1:0-19810 GCA_032359455.1 Chlamys rubida | reverse complement strand
TATCATAAAGCAAATATAAGGAAACAAATTAATAGCAATAGCAAATTAATATGAAGGGCGAAACTATGACTGGGCGAATGTGGAATTTACCGACGAAGAGCGAATGTAAGAATGGGCGAATGGGGAATTTACTGACAAAGAGCGAAAGTAAGACTAGGCGAAAGTTTCCAGGTATACAGTTTTTTCCGACGGAGCGATCCCCAGCGGTGACACGGTCACCATTGCGGGTGTATCCAGGCACACATACGAATGTGGACTCTTTCTTCTCACACTGACGGACTGAAGACTCGGATTTTAAATGTTCAATACACAACTATAACATTTCAATGAGATCAATAGGCTGCCATGTAAACACACTTAATCAGCGCCGAGAACTACACTGTGAAATGAGTCACATTACTGGTTACAATTATATGTATTATAGGTATTTAAATGGGTATTTCCATACTATTGTAGTCTTTTGAAAAAAATATATCAAAATTGCTAATTAACATTTTTATAGGTAATCTGTATCTAATTCTACCTTTAATTATAATGGCCAACACGTGACACTGTACATGCATGTATTGTAAAGGAATATATTAACGTAGGTATCCCTTATATGTCAGCTATGTACAACAGGCTATATCATTTGATGGTTCCGCCTTGCTGATACATGATACCCTTAGAGATGGTATGATACAGGGAATAATTAATAAACGTTATAAAGGATATTGTAATCAGCAGTCTTAACTAATGGTATGGCTGCGCTAGGTTATAATCCAGAGATTAGTAAGACATGTATACAATCAAATCTTTGTAATGGTTCCTAGCAAGGACACAAAGTTTAAATTTGCCGTAAAAGTTGTTTCTACTGATCAATTTTGGTTAATGGACAGTTATATAAAATTTACCAACAGAAGTGCATAACCCAATGGGAATATAACGTAGCGTGAAAGACGTTGCTGTATATTAGCAGTGTGCGTCCCATATGTACTTAAAACGGTTTTAATATATATTTTGATTTGTATACAATCGAATAACATATTTTGCTTCTTACCTGCTCGACTCCTGGTCATCTTTGAAATCTCCGCCTGTCCAAAGTGATATCAGCCAATCCGTCTTCAAATGTTACCAGAAGCAATGAAAAAGCTGAAATGATTTTGGTGTGATGGAATAAGCAGTATACATTGTATTTATAATTACGTGTATTAAATATATTGTAATGAACCATTGGTATGTTATCCTTTAAGATAAAGTACACTGGAGTCTAAGTGTTATGAATAATTTAGCATGTGTAAGACTCTCCACGTACCTGTTAATTGGCCTTTTATACCCTATTAAGTGGTCATCGTCATCCTCGCCATATTGATACTTGGTCGCACGGGTCTCTGCTCACATACGGAGAGCTGGACCACAGACTCTTTGTTAGAGAATAAGACTATAGGTCAACATAGGGCAATATCGCACCCCGTCACCCGTCCGTCAGGTCAAGTCTGGTTAACTTCACACGGTGAAATTAGATACCATAACACCTGTATCACAACCTATCTTTGTTTTAAGTTTAACTTCCAAAGAAGGAGTACATGAATTTAAGCGAATTTATGAACATTGGTTAATATTGTTTACAAATATTGACATATCAAAGAAATATTGATGTAATGTGTTTATGATAACCAGACTTTGTTGTCCTGTCTGTAGGTGTCATCCTATGGTCTTTGTCTCGAGTGTTGGCATCATTTCAAGCCTTCAGTGGTACACCCGGTGACAGGTGGGCTCGTTCCTTTGTGTGTATCCGTTGATCTACCTCATTTCACTATGACTTCATCGGAAACACATACCCGCGAGTAACTTGTCGTAAACATATTAATGGACCAAGTAAGCGCGTCATTTCAAATTACTATTGCACCTAATACTGGTATTGAATTGCCAAATCGGGTGATTGATTTTTAATAATAATTTTTGCGTAAGTGGTTACAACGTCTCACTTTTAGTTAATGTTTCAAATACCATAAGCATTGCCAATAAGTAACACTATCACTCGCAATATCTCAACCACCAGTTCAAAGGGACAGTTTTACACAAATTTATCAGAACAAGAGTGCCTATTTTTATTCAATAGACTGACGAAATCATGTAATTAAAAGAATATTTAATCTGAAAGGTCATTGAACGTTACATATCATTGAAGACATAGGATATCAACTTGGTTATTGGAAACTATTTGTATATTTAAAACATAACCAAACAATGCAATGGAAAACTTAATTATTTATTCATTTAGATAAATAAGTTATGGATAAATTGTATTTGATAACTTGGTAACCGGACAGCGTAGAACTGGAACACATCAACCCAAATATTGTTTAAATTTGCTTGAAGCTAACGTATATATGGGAAATATTACAGACACATAAAACCAACAATCTAAAGACGCACGCCATTCCTCAAACAAACATACCTCAACTGTATCACAGAAAATTACACCAATATCATTGCATGATATGGCATAAAATGATACATCATATAAAGTAAAAATATATCTTTCATTGATGATGTGGCATAAAGTGATATAAAATTACTTCAAATTACACACATGTATTAGACGCTTAAAAAAGTCTCATTCCTTTAAAGTATTCAAATTATTTGAGGAGATAGGAGAAGGGGACGGAGAATAATATAACTTTAACAACCAATGTGAATTTCATATGATGAAAACAGTGTGCTACAGTACTACAACATCTCTGTTTTGATAATTCAGTGACTTAATTGAAATGCAATGTGATTCGTTGATTGAGACCAATTAAACGTTTTGATCAGTACTACATTTTATAACAATTTTTACCGGCGATTCATCGAATGTAACAATGAAAAATAAGTTGTTGTTTATTTCTAGTCTAATGAAGAACACTTCTGTTAATTGAGCACACCACATTCCATTAACAACTACATTGTATATTCTTAGTTTGACTGTTATGGCATCGTAATACAAAGGTTTGATTTAAAAGTGACTTGATAATCAAAAGTCCTTTCGAAACTTGTTGGTTGCAATATTTAGGTCGTTTACCTATCTGTAGTAACTAGAATATTCGTGTCCATGGAAAACTCTAGTTATGTTTCATCGTCGTTTGGGTGACAGTTTCTTTTATTTCATATTATTCGTTCTTGCTTGGTATTTTTAGATACCATTAACGAAAAGGTAATACTGAAGTGTGTACAACATCGTTTTTGTTCTCGAAATCGATGAAAGTATAGCAAAACATGCACGAAGACAAGATTTACATGGCGTACTATCGGAAAAAACCAGAATAATGTATTCAACTGTTTTGTAGTATGAGGATCTCCTACGAGTGAATATTGATATTAATTTATATCGATTTTCGTGAGTTAACTCTCAAGTACATCTTCAGCAAGTCACGAGAATTGTTATAAATCCTACTCGGTCATCATGAGTAGGGTATGTTGTTTCTCCTCAAGCACGAAAGTAAACAACCCCGGTTTGACGTCACGCTGCGGGAGATTATATCACACAGTGGAATAACAAATAGATACATTACGGACTGGGAGTGAAAGTCGTTATTGGAGACATAATTTTCTTTCCATAACTATGCTGTATATGGTCCTCAAACACTTCTTAGTGCTTTAATGTACAAGATAGCTATCACATCCTGAGTGTCCATGCAGATGTCCGTTTTCCTTCAAAGGAAGTTGTGATTTGTGATAATGATGTTAATCTAAAATGCACTTCTACACAACAAGACGATATTTACACTAAGCACTAGTAAACAAGTAATATTATTATAGTTTTCATAACTGGAACTGGTTATAGAAATGTTGATAGTCCAATTTGGCACTCAGTCAGTCTCACATTTAATTTACACTATTGATTATCATAAAAATGCACTAAGCAAAGCAACAAACATGTCGAGCAAAACACCTAATCCTCTTTCCTTACACACGTGATTACGATTTGAGGTATTTCAAATCACATCAATGTTTATGAGAAACGAAATAAAACATCTTATTGAGATAACAAGTCCACCATGAAATAACTTAACGTTTAACTTTCGTGCGTAGTTTCAATTGAACTGTATAACATGTTTTGCGTGGTGTTTTGGTTATTTTATTTTGGCACATCTTGTTTGAGATATTCTAACTCACTTCCTCTTCCCGGTGAGTATCCTTTTAGTGTCCTTGGTAAGAGAGGGGAGCGTTGGTTTAAACACTTGCCCATACCCTGGCGGGCTCTTCGACCTGTTGGAGTTCTGCTGCGTCATCACCAGTATGTTCTTGATATCTTTGATGTCGCGGCCCATATCCTCGTTCTGTTCCCTCAGAAGCCTCATCTCCTCCCATTGTTTTCTCATCACTTCTCTCATTTTCTCAACCTCGTGTCTCATCGTGTGCGACATTCGCGATAACTCCTCCTTGAACTTCACCTGCATGTTGCTCCTATCGTTTTCAAACAGCCTTAATTTACTGCCTTGTGTGGTGATGATCGTCCGCGCCTTCTCGAGTTCCTTTTCCATTGTATCCAAGTTTGTTTTGAGTGCATCTACCTCTTTCTGCAGTTCAACAATGTGCCCTTCCTTATCCTCGTAGGCTGTGCCTTTCTCCAGACGTTTGTTTTCTGCTTGAAGTCTCTTCAGTTCTTTTTGAAGGTCGTTTGCGTAAGATCTGCTTGCACTGATGTCTCTCTTTATTTCCATAATATGTTGCTGTAGTCCCTCAATCTCCGAACCTTTGTGTTTGTTTTCACTTTCGAGATTCCCAATCTTACTTTCCTCGGTAGCTAATGCCAACTTTAAATCGTCAATTTCCCCTTGTTTTTCTTTCATTTTCTTCTCTGTCTGTTCAACAGCAGAACATTTGTCTTTCTCGTGACTCTTGTTGTCGATAGTAAGGCGCATCCGCAGTGTCTCAATTTGAAGTTGTAGAGTTTGATTGAGGCCGAGTAGCTGGGTTAAAACTGGGACCGACTCCTCCGGATCAGCATCACCATCCACCCCTCCTTGGAAATGTGTAGCTAGTTTTTCTGACTTAGGGGTCACGGTGCCGTCACCACCAGATCCTTGTGTCTTCTTCATTGCCTGGCCGTCTACCCGGAAGTCTTTCTGTTAAAAAGGATTATTTAGTCAAACCTTGATATAATGCACCTCAACCCACCTTGCCTCTAACATATTTAAAACTCCCATTTTCATTTTTTCCTGATCAATATATTTATACATCATCCTTGATATCACCAAACCCTTTGAAATATACAATGCCACAATTATGCTTGGTATAGTTATAGTATAAAGAGGATTTTTACTCTACATACGTGTTCATGATATGTCGTGAACTTTGACAAGGATAATGTAACCGATAATAAAAGGTGATATTCGTACTTTTAAATGTATTAGACACTATGTTTAAGAAACACTTTCAAAAAAAGCTCTTTTTGAGTTACTATTGCCTGTTATTTAATAAATACTTATGACACAAAACATTGATAGTATGACAGTATAAGTCAACTTACTATCATCACAATGGTGAACAACATTCTGTCACAGAAAAAAACTAATCCAGCAGTAGAAACGAATATAGCTTATATCATAATATCCAATTTTAACAAGTTGCATTCGTGTATAGATACTAATAGCAGTTCATGTTTAGTTATGAATATCAATGTTGGTACTTACCCCTGGAATACGAGGGGTTCCTTGTGACGCCATTGTTGCGAACTGAAAAAAAGGGAACTGTATTGTACAAGCGTCTATTTCGTACCTCCGTTGTTCTTAAAGACACAATGAAAATTCCCTTTTGAGAATTGTGTACACAATTAGTTTTTACAAAGGCGTTAAATCGTAACAAAGGCATTGAATAGTGACACCAAAATACCTGTCTAGCACGAGACCTTCTGATATATAATTTCGTTATATACCTACATAGCTTCTTACTTAGCCACCTTCAACTTATAATATACAATATGTAAACATTTGAATGTGTTATAATCATAAACAAAGAACATATTACAATAAGATCAATTTTATTCCGAATGACATACCTTCTTGGTTTAATCCTGCAACTGAATGTTTATTTATATATCCACGTCCAATCCTTCCTCAGACAAGACAGTAACGTGATCACCATGTCATACCTAAACTACCATTTTGACTAAATCCAAAGTTTCCTCCTACACAGTTACTCTTCCAGGGTCAAGTACACCAACTGACGGTCTAAAATTACAATATTTTGACGATGAGCACTGTCTGTAACCTCAGACAATCTACATACTAAGTGGGACATACGGACTGCTTCTTTGTAGTGTTTGCTGCTTAATACCTGAATAATTCATAATCCGATTGTATGACAAAGTATATATCAGAGTGCTGTAGTCATAGTTTTAAAACACGTACTTTACTTGAACACAAATAAAAACAGTCCACCAAACGTATGTTATGGTAAATTCCTGTGTATACCCTCGGAATAAGTCTAATCGCCTGACCTTCACCTCTCTATATTGATTAACTGCAATCATTGAACGATAGTGAGACTATGCAAGTTGTAGTGATTAAAACTTGGATAACCTCCAAAACTCTAAGTCCTTTATCATGTGATAAAGGAAAGTACGTGTCGAGTATCTGTATACTACCTGTCGTTGACGGATTGTTCTACTGGTCACAAAACAAATATATTGGGATCACTTCCTTTATACACTATTTGCATACGTAGAGTGCTATCATTTTTATGTTCCATGTCCACATGTGAAAATATTCTATATTTTTTAACTGCTGTAAATTGAAGACGAGTTTAAAAGGCTTTGTGATACATCTAATTGAGCAATTCGAGATAGATCTTGTTTTCTCGAACTTACTCTAAAGTACACAGGCAAAATTTCTTTGTGTCATTTTAAGGTCACATTTCGGTCAAATTAACATCAAGAACTTTAAAAAATGGGATAGAAACAGTTTGAAAAGTATTGTGTGTAACGATTTCAACTTTTCTTTTTAGAAATAAAAAAAACGAACAGAGAAAACTGTCTCTGGAGTGATGACGCTGGCAGGGTGCAACAGTGTTTGCTTGTACTCATGTATTTTGAGAAGTGTCAATGTAATACTTTATCATTACAAAAATGGTGTTGGTTAAACTTGTTCAGTATAGATTGTAGTCTTCCTAAAATCACACTTGACAGCACGTTTCTACTAGGAGGACGATACTTTAATGGCCACAACATCACACTCGACAGCTTGTTTCTTCTCGGCGAAAGACAATAGAGTGGCCACAGAACCCTCGACGAGATTGTATCGTTAAACGATACTCCTTGTGTCGACGAGTAGGTGACATATGGCTGAATGGATAAAACCACAACATCAACGAAACGTCGTATAATACATTGGATAGGTCTAACCTAGATAGATATAGCTAAAACATGCTGTAATTCACGAACTATAAATTACGATTACCTTACTCCATCAGATTAAATAGAGCTCAACTACATTGACTGTTATCAATCATGTTAATCTAACTCAAGTTATGCAAGTTTTCTTTTTATAATTAAAAAAAATAACCCAATCAGAGTGACGGAAGATATCAATAAACTTACTGATGAACACGTATAATTAACAAACATCGTATTTTATCTTGGATAGACTGGAAGCTAAGGAATATGGCGTAATTGAGGAAGAAAATGAGGTCTAATAAGGTTTGAATAAAAAGCATGCAGGGCAGTCAAATAAACCAGGTAATAAAAATAGCACAATGCATTTATCACTTCAGTATACAGAAACACAATATTATTTATTTATTGTTTTATAAAATACAGACACATAAATATATAAGATATGACTTTATTGATTCCTAACTAATATATCAATACAATAAATAAATTCAACATAATACTGTTTTCTTACTAATAATATAGCATAATAATTAACACAAGACGTATATGGCAATATCGTTAATGAGCTGAAACATCTACAGACGACTGTCCTACTATCCAGCCAGTGTTTGAGTTGACATGTTGATCCGTCTTTTACTGTCATAACGATGCAACCGTCTCTCCATTCTGTCACTTTTTCACGAAATGAATCCTGGCTGGATCACCAAGGTTTCAGTGATAATATACACAACATATTAATAATAACATGTGAAATGCTTACGAAAATACAACATTAACCTTAAAAACAATTTAATGAGCAATAAGAAATTAAAATTGTATTGCAAAAACAAAATTGCAAGGACAAAGACAGGTTCCTGGTAACCAGGCGGACAAACTTTATCAACAATAGGGAGTCGTGTGTCTATACTGTGTGTAAATATATTAAAAGATTACTATATTAACTTACTGTTAATGGTTCTCTAAAACCGAAGTCCTAACGTATTTTGATTTTATTGGAATATTTTCGGTAGGTCCATGTACTGTATACACCTGTCAATAGCCTGAATTACCGCCTCTATGGCTCAAAGACTCCATTCAACACTAGTCGAGGTTCGGGCCTCAATAGAAATTCATTCAATAAGTATTAATGGTTATAAACTATTACTCCCCTTTTCAATTCGCAATGGAGTTGCTGTAGATTCTACCTAAACCCGTTTTCTAAAGTCGTTTTATTTTTCACTGTTTAGAACTAATATAAATAGTATGTGTATGTAAGCCCCTAACAAAACCACTGTGAAACTGGGTAATGCGCTCATTATACGGTCGCTCGAATTCTTTTGAATCGAACACAAAAACAGAACATTGGATAAGCACCAGTTACACAAAACTTTAAATCTATATATCGATCAGACATGTACATGGCTAAGGCGGCTCGACCACCGTTTATAAAACATGCCAGTCAATGACATGCTAGAGCCTTGTATTTTCAATTTATATCTTTCACCATGTAAAATGTGACATAACCATCCGTCTGATTTATACAAACATCAAAGATAGGTTTTTTTGTGTATTATGAATGTCATGTAGTATAGAAGCATCTGTAACGACAAAATGATATAATACCTTTGCAAACGATATTTTAACATTACTGTATAAATTGAGTAGAACTAAGACATGCCAAAATGTTTAAAAACGATGTACTAACAAATACTTATGTAAATCCCACCAATATCCATAGTGTGACACAGTAATAACATAACTTACACTATACATCACTGTCATGTTGCATGACAACAGTAATAGAAAAAAATGGACCACGTTCAAATTAGAATAGTCTCCCCGTTTCTTTGAATATGTTGTGGATTCTTCATCCTTAAAATATTCGGAAATTGTCGGGAAATGTTATAGTTCTGCGGTCGGAATCTTGAATTATAAATACTGTCTATTTTCCTAATGCTCCAATGGACTATATGGTAGTCCATGTCGCCAGAACGGTCCTGTCAACTACTTGACTACGTTCACTACAGTGAAATGATGTTTCTGGTGTTTATCCACATTTCTCGACATTCAAACTTCCTCTACATCCCCGCCTGGAACAGAAAGTCTCCGAGCTTCATCACCTGTTCGTTACACTCCGACGCCACAGCGCGGGAGTCGTTTACACATAAAATAAGCAGGGACTGGGTCCGACACACGGTGCAGCCGTACTCTTCTGCCCGGGCGTAGATACCCTGTTTTCCGTCCGCCAGTCGGACGTCGTAATGCCGACCACAGACGGTCACTCCGTTCCTATTAACCAAATCGGGATACAACACTCCCTCTGCAATTTGGCTCAACTCACACGCTTGGATCTTAAAGTTATCCGTGCCTATGATCCGCCTCTTGGTTCGGCGGTCAAATATGGCCATCTGACACGAGTTTGCCTCCACTATGTTTTCAAGCACATAATCCTCCCAAATCTTTAGGAGATACTCCTCTTTTAGAGATATACTGTCTATCCGTTGTAGCTCCATAGTAGTCTGACAGTTAACTCCTGTCTACAGAGATAAAGTGTCACCTGCCACTATCAACATACCGCCCGTGTGTGTGTATTAAGCCAAATTCTACCCCGTCAACCGTGCTAGGGCTTACAGGTAATTAATAGACTCGTATATATTGAACAGCAATCAATGTGTGGGAATCTCACGTTTAAACACATGACAATACGCTTTCATGACCTAACAGGTTACCGTATTTATCACACAAAATAATCAATTAATATTTGGAATTGTCCCATTAAATGATGGGTCGATGTTTAAGCAAGGAGATAATCTTTCCAAACCATGTGTGTGTCAACGTGAAGTGGGATAGTTATTACTCAGTAGCGGTCATGCAAACACTTAAAGTGTTAGAGGGGGTCAGTCGTCACCTGTATTGTATGCATTATTGATATTTCCTATCACTGAAATCCATTAGGGGAGGTCAGTCGTAACCTGTAACACATTGTTTTATTTACAATACAAAGCCAGACATGTGGTATATTAAAGCCGTCTTGTTTGTTCACTTGTTGGCGATTACCTAATGAATGCTTAACATAATTTAAGTAAGTCATACTTCATTTAAATATTCTATTTAATGTCCTAGGATAACAAAGAAATATAAACTTGAAAAATATTTTTAATATCTTTAATTAATGAGTCACGTTTTGCATTTACGTTTTTGACTACACAATAGTATTTGTACAAATTCTAGAGAGGTATATGACCATTTTGATGAGTAATTGTCACAAGCAAATTAACGAGAAACTCGAATAGACAGTAGATTGTCTCCTGTTATTCAGTGTTTCATATCAGCGGTAATAATAATATTGCGGCCATCAGGTAGTTGTGTCAGGCAAAAGGCAGCTATATTTTTCTATGTAATCTAAACTTACGACTTCCATCAAAATTCAATTTGCAATGAGGCAATTAAACAGTATTTTTTTCACTTGGTGAATTTCGGGGATAAGCACATGCACAAAATATCTGAAGAAAACAATATATATTTCTATAATAAACGTTAATGTGAAGAGTTTCGCTGTAGTTTTATCTTTTTTACAGTACCGTTTTATTAATAAAATGATTAACTATTAACTAAGCCAAGGTGACCGAATGCAGTATAGATATCCATCAGTTAGCGAAGATTCTGATATTATTCAATAGTGTCATGTGGTTTATTACTGGCACTAAAAGTCAGTAGGCAAAAATACAATATTAGGAAGATGATACACCAAAACAAAAGAGAAATGTTCCATGAACTCCCACAAACTAAGTAAATTGTATAATGATGAAACAATGTAATCGTTCTTAGTATTTCTTACGACATAAAGCTTAAGTGTGTCCATATAGCTATGGTCCAGGTGAAACAAGTTTACTGTACAATAACAAGGCGGTACATGGCTAATGATGTCTTAACTATTATATACTACAAAGTAGTAAAACTTGATTACATCACAGCAACAACAACGCCCCTGTCCCTTCTGAATGGTGTGTTACTTTATAGGAAACACAACACTGCTCATATTTCTTAGTTTGATTCTAATGGTGTTTATCTTACATGTTCCTGAACAGTATAAACGTATGATGGCAACAAATCATACAAATGGTTAATGTTATTTAGGCTGGCATGAAAACTACCCTATAACCTACGGAAATTAACATTTCTATGAGAAATAGTGGCCATTATATTGACAGCAATTGATATTGATACTACTAAGTATATCTGTTTCACAATTCTTTTCATTACCAGTCTATAGAGACACACCTTTAAACCTTCAAACCAATCAGTATAAGGCTTGTTACAAGTATGAGAGCAACTCCTTGAAACTAATACACGTAATGTTATCACAGACTATGTTTTGTTGTGTTTGTTATCTTATGGTGTTGTTGTATTTTATATTACGCAACATATGTCTATTTACAGATAAAAAATAGGAATAGTAGCAGTATTGAAAGTATGTTGTATACGTTCAAACATAACTTCGTTGAAATATAGCTAATTGAGGAGAGATATAATGACGTGTTAAACGTATGAGAAAATCAAATGTCTGGGAAATATCAGTATTAATATTTTTTGTATTAAATCTACCGTTATTTCCCTAAGGTTGGAACATGTATTTTTCTTATCATTCGGCCCCTAAAACGATCCCCCAATATAACGTGCATAGCCCTTACAAGATAACATTGTTATTGTGTTCTTTTCAGCTGTCAAAGTTAACAAAGTCAACATTAGTATGACCGTTACTTTAGCCCATATGTATGTATATGCGGCCGATACGTTTATCGAGGGTATTGTACTATACACATTTACGACACGTACAGCTTATACAGGTAAGTATATAGACACATAGACGACACGTAAATATACCGACACTTCGGTGACACATATACGATACGTACAGCTTACACATGTAAATATATAGACACATAGACGACACGGTCAGCTTACGCAGGTAAGTATATAGACACATAGACGACACGTAGATATACCGACACTACCGTGACGCATGTATGACACGTACAGCTTACACAGGTAAGTATATAGACACATAGACATGCACTAATTTTATATGCAAGCATAACTTTTTCTCCTATGGCGTTTCTATATTATTTTAATAAACGTTGAATACTTTTCGAGGTATTATTTCTTGTTTATGAGCTAGTAATGCTGAAACCTGACCGAATTAACCATATTTCCAGTATCATAACTTTTTTGTATACGTGTATTTTATTTTATAAAAAGAAAAATTCTCAAAAACGACTCTTTAGTACTTTCATCTGTTCTAGAAGAGATGAAAGTACTAAAGACTCGTTGTTGAGAAGTTTTCTTTTTATAATATTTCTTCGTCCGTAAGGATCATTTTTCTGCTTTTATAATATGTTTATATATATATATAGTATATCATTCAGTCTTGAAAATATCTCCAGACTTACCTTTTAGTTTTTGTCATATATATATATTTGAAACTTAGTGTTTTACTTTTGTGTTATTCTCAACGTCTATATAGTAAGATACAAGATGTTTAATTATAACATACATGTATATACATCACGGCCTTCGTATGATATGTGCATCTCTCATATGGAAATGTATACAATGTAAATCTAGTCATGTATGTTTATATAAATCATCTCAATGATACACTCAATATAATAACTATTACAAATCACTGTAAATATTTCTGAAGATAAAATCAACAAGACGATACCTAGGTGTCCACAAAACCCTTATTGGAACCCAAAATTGTGAACATTGTGATAAATTATGAACAAAGGTAAAACTAATGCGATTAATAAACGAAACTTAGGCCTTCACATCACCCAAAGCGACAGAAATTTTTCAGGGAGGTCATGATGGCGACCATAAAACTTTCTTCAATGGGCATATTTTGAAACCCTGTGCGTACGCTTGGCCGTCACCAATCCGCATTTGTTATAAAACTATTTCTACAAATAATCTAACAGACGATTAATTCTAGCACTAATTACTAAAAGTTGACAGAAATATGTTTTTCCCCCGGATAACTCTTACATTAACTATCTTTATTCTCTCTTATTAAAGAAAACACTTGTACTACTTATACATGAATTCATCATAAAGCATGATAGATTAGGCTGAAGTTAACAAGCAGCATCATAAAAGAGGCTAAATAAAAACAGGGAACAAGATTGAGCTTATTTTTATTCGCAATATTAGTCGTTGTGCTTAATTCATAAGCAAAATATCGATTTGTTCCTCCAAGAAAGAGGCGGAACATTGCACAAATTAAAAGTTCCGAATATGTACACAAACTCATATCCTCTTAAAGTGAATGATAAAATATTAATTCATCGACTTCATAATTATCTATTGCAACTGCCATTATTGATTGAATCCTCTCTGAATAACCTCCCTTATAATGGTTTTAACTCTCAGAAATCATGGTAAAACGTGATGGGTTCTGATGGTATCTTACCCCAAAGTATAAAATTAACAACTAAATACTTAGTGCAATTACACCTACGTTAAAAAAACATTTCAATCTACACATAAGTATACTATAAAACAATCAGGATTTCAACCTAGATGACTCAATTATATATCAATTATATCAATCCGTAGACATATTTATCATAAGCTCCCATTTAGACAACAAGAAAAAAACCTGTTATCTTAGTTATGTATTTGACCATGTATAGCATTTAGGTCTTTTTTATTAACATGCATTGAATGGCTTCCATCTACTTATGTGACAGAAAACAGATCACAGTCTTTGAAGATTATAAATCTAACATAACCCACACACATAACAGACGATTCTCAAAGATATGATTTTGACTAATTTTTATCAATAATATCATAAACAATGAAACTTCGAGTACCGGTATCAAACTTTTGCAGATAATACTTGCCTAAATGTTATTGTAGAAAAACAACAAATACTCTGAAGCTACTGCTGATATACTTGAAGGTTATCTCTGAAATCATTACCAGGGTTAAACAAGGTCAGACTTCTTTTAATCAAGATACAACTGTTGCAGTAAGCATGCACTCTTAAACAATCCCCATACTCTTGAAATTATTAACATAATCTTATTTAACAAGTTGAATATCGCCCGTATTTAGGCGTAACATTTAACGGTGAATCTAGATTGAATTAATCTAGATTTGGTTTAAACATATTTGTATTGCCTTGAAAATGACAAAAAGGATTAGGCACAAGTTCTTACAACTTAATTAAGCCCTCTCCTAACTTAAATACATTTTACGTATATCATAGCTGTCTAAACATGTACCTTTCAATTTATTTATTTTTAATTTAAATTGAATTAACAAAATTAAAATTTTAAAAAAATGTCGATTTAATGCACATAGGTTTCTAATAGAAATATACTCTGTAACACTATATGTCTTTAATTATACCAGCAATAGAACATTTTAAGAAATAGCCTAATTCATAATCTTATCTTTCTACAAACTGTTTAAATTAAAATTATGCGTATCATAACCGGTCTGAGGAGAGGTATACATCTCATCAAATGCTAAATAACAGTATACGTAAACACAAATAGAAACGTTAGAATCCAGAAACAAAATCTCCTAAACAGGCATTTATGTTTAAGGTTTTCAATAAACACTTGCATATCGCGACAATATCATTCAACAATTCCTGAATATAATATAAACAATACTTACACGTTTTAATGTATATTGGAAGAAATATCCAAAGTACATTCAGGAAGAACTAATGGACAGTGGTCGGCTTATTACCTATCTTGCTTATATTGTAATTCTGATTTCCATGTGAATAGCATATTTATCTTAATACAAACACGTTATGGAGAAATATTTGCCATCATACATTTATTTTGTATTATGAAACGCATAGATATATAATATTTCAATGTGAATTATATGAGTACGTTACCGTATACGTAATTTCCATGTACATTTTTTTTTATACAAAATTAAAAAAGAGATTTTCTGAATGCGATATTCTCACTGTTTAAAAAGCAATTCTAGACGTACACTTAACATTTTCAATCGTATATTGAGATCCTATAGAAAATACAATCCTGCTCTTTACTGCATACAATTTCCTTGATTGTCTAAGATCACGTTCAAAATCTAAATATGGATTATACATCGTGATTTATTTTGCATGCTTGAACAATTTCGTTATTGCACAAGTAAATGTCATGCTAGAATAGTCTGGAACGTATCCCACTGGAAATCTAGGTCAGTCTCTCTCGGTTTACCTTTGTGTTGACCTAAGGTGTATAAACAGAGTACGAGAGTTCCCGAACGTATGTAAACAATAACAAATCCTCGTGAAGGTTCTAGCTTCCTCGGCTAGAACCGTCTGGAATATTCACCTAGAACCGTCTGGAATATTCTCCTGACAGTGTATATAAACCTGTTCGGGCTCAGTTTGTTAGCATACCTGGATACGAACCCGGCAGTACAGTACGAGATACCTGACAGAGGTTGTAGCCATACTTTAGGGGCGCTGTAGCCTGAACACATACTTTCGTTTTAACGAAATATAGATTGTCAGACTATTTAACATCATATATACAATAACGAGATGGCTTCGGCGATTGGAATAGATTTGGGGACCACATACTCGTGCGTGGGTGTGTTCCAGCACGGGAAAGTGGAAATTATAGCAAACGAACAGGGAAACAGAACCACGCCCAGTTTCGTTGCCTTTTCGGATACGGAAAGACTGATCGGAGAAGCGGCGAAAAACCAGGTGGCCATGAATCCTGAAAACACTATATTTGATGCGAAGAGGCTCATTGGACGAAAGTTCGATGACCAGCACGTGCAGTCGGACATGAAGCATTGGTCATTTAAGGTTGTTAATTGTGGCGGTAAACCCAAGTTACAGGTGCAATGTAAAGGCGAGACGAAGCAATTCAACCCGGAGGAGGTAAGCTCCATGGTTCTGACAAAACTGAAGGAAACAGCTGAAGCGTATCTGGGTAAAAAGGTCAAAGATGCGGTCATCACGGTACCAGCTTACTTCAACGACGCTCAGAGGCAAGCGACAAAGGACGCTGGTTTCATCGCCGGACTCAATGTCCTGAGAATTGTCAACGAGCCCACAGCCGCCGCTCTGGCATATGGCTTGGACAAAAATTTGAAAGGTGAGAAAAATGTTCTCATCTTCGATCTTGGAGGAGGGACGTTCGACGTGTCTGTTTTGACCATTGACGAGGGTTCCATGTTCGAGGTGAGATCGACTGCCGGGGATACCCATCTGGGCGGGGAGGATTTCGACAACAGAATCGTCAGCCATTTCATGCAGGAGTTCAAGAGGAAAAACGGTAAGGACATCAGTCAGAGCAGTAGGGCCGTCAGGAGACTGCGCACGGCATGCGAACGCGCCAAGAGGACACTGTCGAGCAGCAGTGAGGCCTACCTGGAAATAGACGCTTTGTTTGACGGTATTGACTTCAATGGTAAGCTCACAAGGGCAAGGTTTGAGGACTTATGCGCCGATTTATTCCGTGCCACTTTGCAGCCTGTAGAAAAAGCGCTCGTAGATTCAAAAATAGATAAATCAAGGATTCATGAAGTTATCCTCGTAGGAGGCTCGACACGCATACCGAAGATTCAGAAAATGCTCGAAGAATTCATGCATGGGAAAAAGCTGAACAAATCCATTAATCCTGATGAAGCTGTGGCGTACGGTGCTGCTGTCCAGGCCGCCATTCTTACTGGCGACAAAAGTGACGTCATCAAGGATGTTCTTCTCATGGACGTGACTCCTCTATCACTGGGAATAGAAACAGCCGGAGGCGTGATGACAAACCTAATAGACCGAAACTCGACCATTCCGACAAAGACGTCCAAAACATTCACCACGTACTCGGACAATCAGCAAGGCGTCAACATACAGGTGTTCGAGGGAGAACGCGTCATGACCAAGGACAACAACCGCCTGGGGACCTTTGAACTTGTCGACATCCCTCCAGCTCCGCGTGGCGTGCCTCAGATTGAAGTCCAGTTCGACATCGATGCCAGTGGTATCCTGAACATCACGGCTGAAGAGAAGAGCAGTGGTAAATCTAATACTATTACCATCACCAACGACCAAGAACGGCTCAGCAAGAAGGACATCGAGAAGATGGTCTCCGACGCCGAAAAGTACAAAGAAGAGGACAACAAACAACGACAGAGAGTTTCCGCAAGAAATCAACTTGAAAATTACGTTTTAAGCGTCAAAACGGCGATAGATAACGCGGGCGATAAAGTATCGTCTGAGGACAGGACTGTCGTCAGTCAGAGCTGTGATGAACACATAAAGTGGCTGGATACTAACACAGCGGCAGAGGTAGAGGAATTCGAGTACAAACTGAAGGAGTTCCAGAAACTGTGCACACCAATCATGACCAAACTTCACGGGGGCGCCCAACAGGGTGACAGTGGTGAATCCCAAAATAGCTACAGTGGCCCCATAATAGACGAAATGGATTAAACACGTCTGTGTACAAACACTGTACAGAACTGTGGACCAAGGCACTCAATCAAAAAGGTCAATATAACCATAACATTGAGTTGCTATATGATTGTAGCAACATCTTTTTTGTTGTATTTTGTTTTAATTTTGTTTCTATTATATTGTTATTTTCGTTGATATTGAAAATGTTGTTTTCTATAATTATTGCATAATGTTTTTTAAAATATATTATATCATGTATTTTTAAATAGATAAATTATTCATCGACAAAATAATGTTTCTGAAATTAATAATATATTTGGCGGACAAAATGTATTGCCTCTCCCCCTCCCACCTAACTCCCCTTCCCATTTTGCCATTTTAATGATTTTACTGATAAAACGATTGTAAATCCCCACACCTACATATGATTTCTGATTCAGTTGCACAATCAAGATAACAATTTCACAATTCAGCTGGGGGAAAAAAGTAAAATGTTAAATTGCATCTGGGGAATGCGAGGGTTTCGCTCTCGGTATGGCAATATCTGGAGTTTTGAGGATAACCTTATGAACGCCAGAACAGTCTAGAGGAGGTCAAACACGGGTCGACTATTAAGGCATGCCCTGTGTATGACGTGGTAAACGGGAACAAAATATATAGTATAAAATAAGGATACAATCAGACCTCAAATCCGATACAAAAAGGGAAAAAAACATATTCTGAAGGTCACTGCTTTTGTACCTTAATTGTTTTGACTTGTTGAATTGCCTCTGTGATATTTGATTGTCATTTCTGAACCATCTTTGTAATTACCTGCATGTTGTTGTATATACTTGTTATTACTTATTGCATCAAATGTTTGTCGCAAGAGTAGCACTACTGCGACGTTAAATACAAAAATCGTGCATCGTGTATCTTATATCTTGTCATCTTTTCCTTCGTCCAATCTGACACCCGTCAAATCCTAAAAACGCGTATCAGGAGGATATCAACTACGACAAATCTTAAACATGAGAAACTGACATTTCATTGTGACACATGTCAAGCAAACTTAACCATTAAATACCTTGTAGAGAAATCTTTATTAATGTAAGCGATATCTCATAAAATAATATAATTATTCCTATTAAATGAGGAGATCTAAAGAACAGAGATATCTGATTTGACATACTATTTTGAAATATATTACATTTAAAGATATATTCAATTATTTTGGAGATATTTCTTTTTCTTTTAGAGATATCTGTATTTAAAATATGTCTCTAATAATTTTTCGACCTCTCTTTGGGTATGAAGTGTTAACTTGGCTGAAGTTGCAAATCAAGTCTTGTCGTTCAATCTACAAACATGGATTATATCTTAGAACGAAACGATGTATTTGCCATTTTGATTCGCAATTGGTTGTGTTAAAAACAACCCACATAATGAAACTATTTATCATTACACTATTTTAATGTATGAAAAACAATTGTGTATAATAATAAATATTTCTATGACGTCATTATTGTCTCCTTTTATGTTAATAAGATACCAAAATGATAAACTGCCTACCGGGAAATTTTCGCTCAGTAAAACTTTCACCCTTCGCCAGACGGAATAATCAATATTCGCTCATTGTTAATTTCGCCTAATGTTTTTTGTTAGGATAAATTCGCCCTCATTACTGCAGGCGAAAAAAGGGGGAAATTAAACTGCAGCAAAACTTTCCCGGTAAACAGTGTATCACAGTCTCAAGACACAAGAACAAAATATAAACTCACAGGCTTTGGAAATTACAACAACCGAAACAGAATACCTGCCAATCCCATCTCCGAAATATAGGGTCCACTCTCGATACACAACAAGTGTAGAGAAAATATGTTCGTTGATATCGGAACTCTTTGGATTTCGGAGATTCCCAAAAACAAAAGGAGAGATAACGTGACACAGCCCTCTCCTTAAAGGGAATAACGACGTATATATACTGGAAATACATTCGGTCCGAATCTATTATGGTAATTAGGTAAATGTAAATACTGTAACAC
>JAUMHH010183855.1:0-14750 GCA_032359455.1 Chlamys rubida | reverse complement strand
GACCGTTTTTTGACGTTAAAGGAGGCTTATGTACAATGTAGGTTTTGAACGTTTTTGTCTTTGAAGGAGGCTATGTATGTTTTGAACGTTTTTGACGTGGAGGGAGGCTTATGTAGGTTTTTACCGTTTTTGACGTTGAAGGACGCTTATGTAGGTTTTGACCGTGTTTGACGTTGAATAAGGCTATGTAGGTTTTGACCGTTTTTTACGTCGAAGGAGGCTTATATAGGTTTTGACCGGTTTTAGACGTTGAAGGACGCTTATATAGGTTATGACCGTTTTTGACGATGAAGGAGGCTTATATAGGCTATGTTCGTTTTTTGACGTTGAAGGAGCCTGATGTAGGTTTTTTTCCGGTTTTTGACGTTGAAGAAGGCTTATGTTTTGACCGTGTTGACGTTGAAGGAGGCTTATGTAGGTTTTGACCGTTTTTTGACGTTAAAGGAGGCTGATGTACAATGTAGGTTTTGAACGTTATTGTCTTAAAGGAGGCTATGTAGGTTTTGACCGTTTTTGACGGTGAAGGAGGCTTATGTAGGTTTTGACCGTTTTTTGAGATTAAAGGAGGTTTATGTACAATGTAGTTTTTTTACCGTTTTTTGACGTTGAAGGGGGCTTATATAGGGTTTGACCGTTTTTTCACGTTGAAGGAACTTTATGTAGATTTTATCCGTTTTTTCATGTTGAAGGACGCTCATGTAGGTTTTGACCGTTTTTGACGTTGAAGAAGTGGTTTTGACCGTGTTTGACGTTGAAGGAGGCTTATATAGGTTTTGACCGGTTTTTGACGTTGAGGGACGCTTATATAGGTTATGACCGTTTTTGACGATGAGGGAGGCTTATATAGCCTATGTTCGTTTTTTGACGTTGAATGAGCCTTATGGAGATTTTGACCGTTTTTTGACGTTGAAGGAGGCTTATGTAGGTTTTGACCGTTGTTGACGTTGAAGGAGGCCTGTATAGGTTTTTACCGTTTTTGAAGTTGAAGGACGCTTTTGGCGTGGAAGGACGCTTATGTAGGTTTTGACCGTTTTTTGACGTTAAAGGAGGCTTATGTACAATGTAGGTTTTGAACGTTTTTGTCTTTGAAGGAGGCTATGTAGGTTTTGACTGTTTTTGACGGTGAATGAGGCTTTTGTAGGGTTTGACCGTTTTTTGACGTTGAAGGGGGCTTATATAGGCTTTGACCGTTTTTCCACGTTGAAGGAAATTTATGTAGATTTTAACCGTTTTTTCATGTTGAAGGACGCTTATGTAGGTTTTGACAGTTTTTTGACGTTAAAGGAGGCTTATGTACAATGTAGGTTTTGACCGTTTTTTGACGTTGAAGGACGCTTTGTAGGTTATGACCGTTCTTGACGTTGAAGGAGGCCTGTATAGGTTTTTACCGTTTTTGAAGTTGAAGGACGCTTTTTGCGTGGAAGGACGCTTATGTAGGTTTTGACCGTTTTTTGACGTTGAAGGACGCTTAAGTAGGTTTTGACCGTTTTTGACGTTGAAGGAGGCTTATATAGGCTTTGACCATTTTTTGACGTTGGAGGAGGCTTATATAGGCTTTGACCGTTTTTTGACGTTGAAGGAGGCTTATGTAGGTTTTGAACGTTTTTGTCTTTGAAGGCGGCTATGTAGGTTTTGACCGGTTTTTGACGTTGAAGGAGGCTTATATAGGCTTTGACCGTTTTTTCACGTTGAAGGAACTTTATGTAGATTTTAACCGTTTTTTGATGTTGAAGGACGCTTATGTAGGTTTTGACCGTGTTTGACGTTGAAGGAGGCTTATATAGGTTATGACCGTTTTTGACGATGAATGAGGCTTATATAGGCTATGTTCGTTTTTTGACGTTGAAGGAGGCTTATGTAGGTTTTGACCGTTTTTGACGTTAAAGGGGGCTAATGTTTTGACCGTTTTTTGACGTTGAAGGAGGCTTATGTAGGTTGTGACCATTTTTTGACGTTAAAGGAGGCTTATGTACAATGTAGATTAATGAACTTTTTGTCTTTGAATGAGGCTATGTAGATTTTGACCGTTTTTGACGGTGAAGGAGGCTTATATAGGCTATGTTCGTTTTTTTGACGTTGAAGGAGCCTTATGGAGATTTTGACCGTTCTTGACGTTGAATGAGGCTTATGTAGGTTTTGACTGTTTTTTGACGTTGAAGGAAGCTTATGTAGGTTTTGACTTTTTTTTGACGTTGAAGGAAGCTTATGTAAATGTTGACCGTTTTTTGACGTTGAATGAGGCTTATATAGGCTATGTTCGTTTTTTGACGGTAAAGGAGGCTTATGTAGGTTTTGACCGTTCTTGACGTTGAAGGAGGCCTGTATAGGTTTTTACCGTTTTTGAAGTTGAAGGACGCTTTTGGCGTGGAAGGACGCTTATGTAGGTTTTGACCGTTTTTTGACGTTAAAGGAGGCTTATGTACAATGTAGGTTTTGAACGTTTTTGTCTTTGAAGGAGGCTATGTATGTTTTGAACGTTTTTGACGTTGAGGGAGGCTTATGTAGGTTTTTACCGTTTTTGACGATGGCGGAGGCTTATATAGGCTTTGACTGTTTTTTGACGTTGAAGGAAGCTTATGTAAATGTTGACCGTTTTTTCACGTTGAAGGAACTTTATGTAGATTTTAACCGTTTTTTCATGTTGAAGGACGCTTATGTAGGTTTTGACCGTTTTTGACGTTGAAGAAGTCTATGTAGGTTTTGACCGTGTTTGACGTTGAAGGAGGCTATGTAGGTTTTGACCGTTTTTTACGTTGAAAGAGCCTGATATAGGTTTTGACCGATTTTTGACGTTGAAGGACGCTTATATAGGTTATGACCGTTTTTGACGATGAGGGAGGCTTACATAGGAAATGTTAGTTTTTTGACGTTGAGGGAGCCTTATTGAGATTTTGACCGTTTTTTGACGTTGAAGGAGGCCTGTATAGGTTCTTACCGTTTTTGAAGTTGAAGGACGCTTTTTGCGTGGAAGGACGCTTATGTAGGTTTTGACCGTTTTTTGACGTTAAAGGAGGCTTAAGTACAATGTATGTTTTGAACGTTTTTGTCTTTGAAGGAGGCTATGTATGTTTTGAACGTTTTTGACGTGGAGGGAGGCTTATGTAGGTTTTGACCGTTTTTGACGTTGAAGGAACTTTACAAATGTATGTAACTTTTAACTGTTTTTTCATGTTGAAGGACGCTTATGTATGTTTTGACCGTTTTTGACGTTGAAGGAGTCTATGTAGGTTTTGACCGTGTTTGACGTTGAATGAGGCTATGTAGGTTTTGACCGTTTTTTACGTTGAAGGAGGCTTATATAGGTTATGACCTTTTTTGACGTTGAAGGAACTTTATGTAAATTTTAACCGTTTTTTAATGTTGAAGGACGCTTATGTAGGCTTATGTTTTGACCGTTTTTTGACGGTGAAGGAGGCTTATGTAGGTTTATACCGTTTTTGACGTTGAAAGAACCTGATGTAGATTTATACAGTTTTTGACGTTGAAGGAGGCTCATGTAGGTTTTGACCGTTTTTGACGTTGAAAGAGCCTGATGTAGATTTATACAGTTTTTTACTTTGAAGGAGGCTTATGCAGGTTTTGACTGTGTTTTTTACTTTGAAGGAGGCTTATGTAGGTTTTGACCGTTTTTGACGTTGAAGGAGGCTTTATAGGTTTTGACCGTTTTTGACGTTGAAGGAGGCTTATGTATACGCTCTAAAATAACATCATTGAATTGCACGTATTTATTAGTATGTTTTGATAAGACTTCACTTATACATAAATTTAAGCGATATGAATAAATTAAGGATCACCGTCCGACTGCCAACAACTCATAATATGCATTTTGCCGCCAAGACTTGAGCTTTGGTGATTTGGTTTGAATAGAAAACAATTCATTGCGGCACTTTCATGAAAAATAATAGAGATGAAATACTAAATAATGTACAACAATTTTCTGATTGTAAATATTCAGCGGAACTAGATTCGAACTCCTGATCTAAAATTATTGCATTATCGGTCAAACCGACTGAGGTAACTGGTCAGCGAAAGTGGTCCTGCCTAACTGTGCTACAGTGATATCCAAAAACAAAACTAAGGGGAGATTACCGTATATAATGGGGGACGCAGATCAATTTTTGTCACTTCCATTTCCCCTTCGTAGAAGACACGGACGAAACCCCCCAATTCTTCAGGGGCTCCCACATTAGTCGCTATCTTATGGTCATGCAGTAGGATTCAGCAGACCTATTCTTTTTCCAAACTGCACATTTGTCTGGTCAATGAAACAGAAGCCATATATTGTATTACACCCGCTGTGGATATGTAATGGGATCTAGGATTTAGCTACCTCAACAGATCCAAGACCTATGCAGCTAATGGTATTGTCCTTCCGTTTGATAGCAAGTGTGCCCTCAGGCTGATGTACAAGATATGCAGAAAAATAACTACATCTATATCCTCGGCATTAATCACCATTGTCTCCATTTCTCCTGCTTTTCGGATTTGCGAATAGTTGAAGAACAGGATTTCTGCATTCGAATTCTTCAATACTTTCACCAGAGGAGGTGTTCAATCAACTTTGCCTGACGGAGTACACAATAGTCATTTTATGTGTGTTTCTTTGCAAGCTTGGTGAACTGCATATGTTGTACATCAGCTTGAGAGCACACTTGCTATCAAACGGAAGGATATTATCATTAGCTGCATAGGTCTTGGATCTGTTGAGGTAGCTAAATCTTAGATCCCATTACATATCCACAGCGGATGTAATACAATATATGGCTTCTATGGATATGGAAAACAGAAACTCATGAGGCATGCAATCTTTTGAAAGATGTTGCAAAGCATTTCTAGTGAGACAAGAGGCTCTTCAGCAAATGTCCACATTCACTGTTCGACACATCTACAATGATAAAATTAGTAAGTAAGCTAAACATGACTCATGAGTAGATATATACTTGCACGATGATGAGAATGATGAAAGTAATGATGACGAAGTTATATGTAGTGACTCTTGATAAAGAGGAAGATGGTGACTGAAAGTCTACATGTTTCATTGACCAGACAACCTGTGCAGTTTGGAAAAAGAAAAGGTCTGCTGAATCTCACTGGATGACCATAAGAAGCGACTAATGAAGGAACCCCTGCAGAATTGAGGGGTTTCGTCCGTGCCTTCTACGAAGGGGAAATGGAAGAGACAAAAATTGATCTGCGTCCCCCATTACAACACTTTAGATCTTTTTCGTTTCCTTCCGTTCGTGTCTTCTTTCTTTTCGAACTACTTGCTGTTTGTGTCGGCGACTACCTAGACACCCGTTCTCATATTAACCATTGGGGATTTGCTTTTGTGTCCTCTATTTGGGGACATAAAAGCGACCAAAATAAATCTGCTGCACCCATTGCAATATTTAAGATCTATATTATATTACTTTCTCTTTCAAACTACCTTTTATTTCCTTGCGCCTTGCTTGGCAACACCTCACTTTTGGCTTTAACGTTGAACGTTACAACGTTCGCTCAGGTGAGGAAGGCAATGGGTTCTGTTCCCAGGCCGGGAAATGCCAAAGTCCTTAAAAAATGGTAGTTGTTATTCCCTGCTTAACGTTCAGCATTTAGAAAATGGCAACAACTGGTTCACCCGTTGTCAGCATAATGTGACCAGACGGAATGTTGTGCTGGGTGCCTTTGGCATGGTATTTCAGTGAGATAGCACTATAAAATCGTCATCAGATCCGCGCTATCACAAGGAGGCAAGTACACCAACATACCCTGTATCCGTCACACATTCCCACATGCACGCTTACACACAACGCACATAAAGGCACGTCATTATAAATGATCTAAGCTGTTAATAGGACGTTGAAATAATAATATAAAAAAAAACAATCATATGATTCTGGCTGATGCAAGGACGATAAACCCGAAATAAACAAAATCATTGACCAGACATTTCATACAATGGTTGTTTCATCTAATTTACACTGATTAAAGATGAAAACTGTGCATCCAAACCATTAAGGTTGTCTTCCTGTTCTTTTCCTTTGCAGTCAGCTTGCGGTTATCCTGGTTTTTGGCAGCAAAAAAATAACAGACCATTTTTCGTTCTAACGCTTACTTTAATCAAGTTATTATACTAATAAATAAAATCCCTGACCCTTCAAACATATATTTAGACCCAAAAATCATATAAAACGGACATCTAGAAGCAAAGATATGTATTTTTTTGATAAACCAGACAACGGATGGCGGCCATTTTGAATTTTCGCGTCTGGCCGAGTTAGTCCACATTTTCACGAGGTTCACCCCAGCTCATTTTAATCAGCACCCTCAAATTGACTAAAATCTACTTTCAAACCTTGGTTCCGGAAAAGTGGTAACGGGACCCCATTGTGGGAACTCTACTAACAAGACGGCTCTATAAGGATGGCTGGCGATGCACGTTCTTGATCCAGTCCTATTTGAGTGAACGTGGACAGTGTGCTGCTGTACGATCTACCATATCGCATGACAAAATCCTAGATGTCTGGGTTCTTCAGAGGTCGTTGTTAAGTCCAGATGACAAACGCATCTACAACGTGTTCAACAACAGGCCAGCTAGCTAGAAAACTATATAAGAAAATATGGAAACTTGTATAGCAGACGTCAAATAATGCTAAATCTAAATAAGGAAAAGACAAAACTTATCTCTTTTGTTAGTACTCTCAGGCTCTACAGCTACAAGTTAGTACAAAAATATAAAGGCAGACCAAGCTGTAAAATTCCCTAAGGGTCAGCAGTTTACATGGAACCTTGATTAATAGATAACTGAATGCCATTGTGAAATCTTACTACTACCAGGTCAGGAAAACTGGATGCATCTGGCAGGTCATTACTGCAGATGTAAGGTTTACGTGAAATCACTTTGACCTCCTGCTTTGATTATGGTGATGACCTGCTTCGTGGTATATCCGATTCATTAACTAGTCAGCAGAAGATCGGGAACACTGTAGTAATTCTGGTTAATTGAAAGAGAGTGCATATAACGGCAGTGTTATTTTAATTACATCGGTTACCTGTACGAAACAGGTCGAGGTACAAAACTCGAATGTACACATACAAGGCGTTAAACAGCTTCTCCTCGATAGTCACCCTTCATCAGCTGTTACCATCACTGCGACTGGCGACAGACTCCTTGATAAGTGTTCAAAATTATCGTACTCCGACATATGCAAACCGATATTTTGAAAAAGTAGCAGCCACTTTTTCCTGCATGAAAGTGGAATGCTTATTTTAAAGTCTAGATTTATTTGCCCTTAATAATATGATCTTCTGTAACCTTAGACCGACCATCATTCATGTGCTTCAGAGAGCCTTATAGTAATATTCCGGACAATCACTATTAAAGCGAACAGCAATGGTAACGGGGTATTCGAACAGTGATCCTTAACTGCAGACAAGTAAGATTTTCTGTATTTGCTAGCTTTGCGTATGTTATAAAACAACGTTTTATTTATTCCCATACATATTTGTACCATGATGTTTAATACGTCGAAGGTGAAACTGAAACCTGTAAAATATACCCGTTCCATTTATAATTCATCAGCTTCGAATTTATCTTTACTGATATGTATTCTTACTTATCTCAAAATCCTAGCTTGTAAATTATGCGGAATAGCTGAGCGACCCTATTCTGTCATGATAAGACGGTCTGCTTTTAAATGTAAGGGTTCTCGTGTGTTACAATGTACCTTGCTGCGACGTTTACGGTCATGTTTTATCGAAATCACATTCATAGCGTAAGTTGTTGGTCCAAACTATGAACAGCACTGATCTTTAGACTTTATACGGAATATTCAGAACGTTTTTGATACTGAAAACAACTATTTACATCTTTGATTCTGTTTTTGATATTAATTTCCATATATAATGATACTGTGGTATATACTGGCACTGTGTTATAAATGGTGAAAATACCGTCTTGGTTAGAGCAGCAATTGTCATTTAGTTGTCAATCAATAAAATACAGATGCAACATCGTCTTATTTTTTTAGTTGAGTACCGCGTACTTTTAGACATTAATAGTTGTTCTATGTAAAACGGCATTCAATGCCGCCAATACTCTGACACCTGTCAGTGTACGTAACTGTATTGTGTACAGGGCCTTTATTATGTAATAACCAGTGCGCAATCCGCTGGCTTTAGTTTTGCGATAAATATGTATTAAATCAAATAAAAACAGAAAGACATACTCGTACCAGATATTGGTTTTATTAAATAAAATAATTTGAGTTAATTTGATGTATTTTATACAGTATTTACAATCATCATATATAATAACCATGCGAGTGACGTAATAACAAGACCATGTATATAAAATGACGTATGTATTTAAAGATATTGATCAATAACCCAATATAAAACATGACATAATAAGACATTGCAACAAGTTGTATATAAAATCTCATAGGCGAGAAAATGTCAAAATCAGAATTGGTTGTAGAAGAACGACCATGCTATAAAAACCTGTATATCTAGTGTTTATGATGAGAAGATAATGGGATGATAAATGATACAAATTGTTAAGTGCGCATGTGTAACAGCATGACAGTAATTGGTCCCACGAGAGAATTAAGTTTCTGCTGGTCGCAACGCAACCTGCACGGTATGATTAAGACTCCGTAAATGATCTCTTCTCACACGCAAACATTCAAGGATAGATTGTTTTTACGTTACAAACTTTACTCACTCTATCTCATTCTACCTTTGTCTCTCTTTCACTCTCTCTCACTCTGTCTTCTGAACACGGGTGGCAAATTTTAGCATTTGCTCCAATCTTTTCACAACGTCACTTCCGGTCATCACATGTCGCACACGAGCTTTCCTTTTTATTTAATTTTATGACTAGCATGGCATATTATTTTTGTTCTTTATTTTATGTGAACTTATGCAAATTTAAACAAATACCCTATACAATATAATATGCGCGAAATCGATAAATATGGTTTAAAACGAAGACATTTAATTTCCCCGAATCCTAATTCATTTCTCAACGTTTCGATAAATCAGAAAGTGTTATAATCATTATAAACCATGTTTCGTAATAATAGATTTGTTTTCTGAAACACCCACATCGATCATAGACAGACTTTGGTAAGAGATTTTCTATCGAAAATACACTAGGTTTACGTTCCTCTTCAAAAATAGAATACTTAATGGGACTGTTGCTGACATACACGTGTACAACTCGAACGGTAGGTAAAGTTGTAATGTCATTATTATGTAAAACACTAAAATCATTGAAGAAGCATATACAGATAACAATATAAATATCCTACTGATATCATTCCGACACTTAAATTTAATTAGAATCTATCCTTATTTCATTCATTAAAATAAAACAGTTTATTAATTTCAATATATTAGCTTTCACATAGTTACCTACACAGTTTAACATTGGAAATATCCGTACAGTTTATACAACGATCAACACAACTTAGTGTAGATCCTATATATAATATACGTATGTGTGGAATTTAGAAAAGAATGCCGTAGACAAAGCCTTTCCAAAGGGTATCGCGAAGGTCAACAAAGAATGTCACGCGTAAATTGTACAACTTTCTTTGTCACAACTATGTATGTCACGCTAAAATTGTACAACTTTGTATGTCACAACTATGTATGTCACGCGTAAATTGTAAAACTGTGTATGTCACGCGATATAGTTTTGCAAGCCACGCTTTTGTATGTAATGCGTAAATGACACATGCACAACTTTTTATGTCACGTGTAAAGTACACCACTTTTTATGTCACGTGTAAAGTACACAACTTTTTGACATGTGTGAATACTAATCTTTGTATATCATATGTAAATGTCACAACTATATGAAGATCTCAAGTAACGCGTATTTTGCACAATTTAAGCATGGTATCAAAGCACAAATCCTGTTCAAAGGATACTATTTTCTAAGTGCGCAATAACAAACAAGAATCAAAAGCGGACGCACAAATACTATATGAAGTCGTTTCAATTTCGTCGAAGACTTATATGTGTGTTTGCGGTAGTTCTCAACCTAATCAGACAGTCGAATAAGTTGCAGAGGATATATTTGTTTCACAAATAAGACTCATCACCGTGAATATGTCGTGAATAATTGCGAAAATAAGTATTAACAAAAATAAAGAAATTTTCAGTAACTGACCGGATATAATGTTCATGTGTACTCGTGGTACAGTTGAAGTGACACCTGCTCTCTCATAGCGCTTCTCCATCAAAAAGAACGTTCAGTTTGTTTGATATCAGCCACGAATGAACCATTCATTGTTTGCTTTTAAAAAAATCGTATTAGTCTATCGTTATCCGAGAATGAGGGTTTTGCACGATAACCAAATCTACATATGGCGTTCCGGTGAAAGAGTTGCATGACCTTGGCCGAGGAGCACGTGCAGGCTGTTGCGTGAGGTCATAACGCAGATGTATCATAATTGCTCATGCATAGAGGCGGGTAGATTCCTTAACGCTTACCAGGAATTTTATTTGAACTTTTCCACACAATGCTTCCTTCCTTACAAATCTCAAAATGTATACTAGTACATTTACCTTGTATACATGCAAATATTCGAAATTCCATAAGGATAATGAATAAAAAGCACGATTCAAAATTACCCGAAAGTAATTATCAGTTAATTTCTTTGGTCAGCCTTTGTTATGTCGAAGATTTGCTAAACCAGGAAAGTATATACAGTCAGCCTTTATTAATTCGAACAACAGTTTTAACAAGGTAGATAGTCTTGGTTTTGTGAAACAAAAAGTAGTGCAGTCAGTTTTTGCTATCTCGAATAGAAAGAAATATACAATAAGTCCTCGTTTTGTCCAACAGGAAGTAGTAAAGAGTGAATCTTCGCTATGTCGAAGAAGCTTGGACTATTTCTAAAACAACGGAGATAAAACAATGATATTTAGTAGTCAATATACACAACAATAATGGCAATAAACCACTACGGGACCAGAACTGACTTCGATATAAGTGAGTATTAAAAAACTCGTAAAAACGGAGTTAGATTGTTCATTTAAGTGAGTAAAAATAATGCTGAGACAATAAAAAGAAAAACTGAAATGGTGAATTAGTAAAAAACGTAATACTTGTTATCTTATAGACACATGAGACGATTATTAATGAGTTGATTGTAGAAGTAAGGGAGGCTAACCTCGAGTAAGGTCTAGTTGAACAAACTGTCTGAAGCTAGATTTTGTTACCGATAAACAAAGGAAGGATTTAATCATTTCCAATTTATTCTTTTGATCATCAGATTGTCATATTACTTGATTTCATATTTTAACCCCAGAAGTTTTAAATAATTCGTAAGAATATGACAGAATTGTTTTGCTGACATCAAATAAACTTTAAAAAATTAAATACAAGTAAAATTACAAAATTAATTAAATATTCATTTTTCCTTTCATCCTTACTTTTCCAGAAAAAGCCACAACTAAATATAAAAAAAAGGTTGGCGGAGTAAACTTAATACAAAGAGACGGTTGTGTACACCTACACCACACCAGTGATAATAGCCGATGTAACGGCGGACTTGTTGGAGGATTTTTTATATTCAGACTAGACTTTTTAAAAAAGAACTAAATCGATGGATATCAATTGTAAAATTCGTGAGTGTGTGGAGAATAAATGTAAGTAACAACCTATATTTTGAGTTTTAGTCAATAATTGATAATATCTTCAAAGACAACTGGTCTCTATCCATGTCTAAGATAGTGTATGGTGTTATCTATGTTAAAGGTCTGTAGGGACTTGGGTAGCGCGTGAATACAGAGGTGTGTAGTGTTAGCCTTTAACGGCATATCGACTTTTACAGTAAAATACTCACATTCTAGTCCTACAATCACTATCACTCGTATTCCCAAACTGTATTTTCTCTCTGAACATATCATGAAAATTTAAATGTAATTTTTTTGACATCTCGTGAAAAAATATGCGAACAATTTAATATCTCGATTTTTTTCATAACTTATCTTGCTGAATTACGGATATTCTCTGTCTGTAAGCTAGGGCTTTATTTCCAAACAGGATAGACACATGTTATATCCTCATATATATATATACCATAATAGTGAAAAATACACAACACAATATCGTGAGTGTACGGTGTTGGATGCTAGACTCCATCCTCGGAGTTTTTAAATTAAGGTAAAACCCGAGACTTTCCGTATACCTCCAGTTGGACACCCAAAGCGTGACATTGTCCCCAGTGTATACGAATACACACCAAGGTGTATATTTTCTCATCACACACCTTAAAACATAAACGTACAAGCATTACAAGTACTGTATATCTGACTCACACACGGAGAGAGAAACAAGTGTCTTCGTCAGTACTTATATAAAATTATAACTTGTATGTAAACGAACTGTATGATAGATAAAGGAAGATATTATAATATCAAGTTAATAATGTAAAATTATTATTAAAACAAATGTACATTGCATAACAGAGAGAAATAACAAACAAAGTAGTCCCCAACAACAATGGGTGTTAACGAGGCGTAGTATACGTCGATCAAGTTAATGTTATAAAATGATAATGAGGCCCCATGTCGTGTCAACTTTTCTATAATGTGTCCTAATTGTTTGCTAAACATGATTTGTTATTGACGCAGTTTCGATTTACTACTATAAGGTATTACCACAAATCTGTTAAAATCTCACGTTTTTATCACAGTCAGTGTTCACCTCCCATAAGTAAAAAAATAATGGATTAACTTCCTCCTTATAAATGCTTCTCCGTGACTATTACTGGGTAGTGTTATGTAAATAATAGAACTAGTTCAAAAATAAAACATGATATGAAGTAAAAACAATATTTAAAATAATAATGAAATGTGAAATTGTATCTTGGTGCTAAATGGTTTGTTATACATTTTGACTGTGTGGATCAGCATGCTCTAATTCAACACGTACTTTCTTAAGTCAATAAACAGTATCCTTCTTCAGAACGTTTCATCCAGCTGAACATTTTAAAAGTTTACACACATTTAATTACATATTGAAAATGGAACGAAGGGAGATAATCAGTGATATCCGTTGCACTAAAGGGCAGATAATCCTGACACGTACGTCCACAGAAGACTTCATTGTAATGTTGAAGACGGCACTGTATAATTACCCAACGATGATAAATAGTCGTGGCCTCTCGGTTTCAGATTTTAAACCCAGATTTTCGTTACCAGAGTACATCATGATCAACTTTCAGCAATGAATGATGAACTGCACCATGTACACCGTCGTTCATATGTAGAAACATTGTTTGAACATGACTAACCCGGTTTGATTGCGTAGTTGTTGTTTTCAGCCATGAAGTATTATTATATCACAAGTATTCGAGTACACAAACACCGTTCTTCACTTAGTGTTGGCATCTTTGTACAAAACTGTGAAGGAACCTCGGTGTTATAAAGGATATTCAATTATTGGTCCTCCCAATTGTCTCCCTTTTTCATTCAACAATTTGAATGAGAAGTGACGTAATGAAGTGACGATGTGACGCAGTGATATCCACAGTAGACAGGTAGGCACTATGTTACACCTGTCCATGTGACACACCTGTCCAAGTGGTGAGGCACAATTGATAGCAATTATCAGTAACATTGTCTGAGCATCGGTCCTCATTTGCTCGTGCGCATGCTCGCAATATTTCCCCACAGTTGCTATTTTTAGAATGCATAGCTTGAACTAGTTCGGCGTAATTTAGGGAATGTTAAGCCAACGAGTGTGTACTGCATGCACTACAACTCTCTGGTTCCGTCTGCATTATGTGTCACGTGG
Organism: Chlamys rubida; assembly: GCA_032359455.1. Taxonomy (NCBI): domain Eukaryota; kingdom Metazoa; phylum Mollusca; class Bivalvia; order Pectinida; family Pectinidae; genus Chlamys; species Chlamys rubida. The sequence goes on along the minus strand of JAUMHH010183855.1, from coordinate 952 downwards.
CGTGATTCCACTTTGGTGAGAAAATAATTAAACCTACATCTACAATGGGACAGGAAGACACACTGCACTCTTCTTGGTACCTTGTCACGTGATCCTACCTTATCAAATGACTGCCAAACAAAACCGGAAGTAAGTTTGACCATAGAGTAGACATCCTAAAACCCGTTCACAAGATGGGATCATCTTAGATGGCGTTGAATTCTGTGAATCAGAAGTATGGGCAGATAATTAGGTTTGTTACACAACCACATTTCACCCTACACGTAGCGGTTTTTAAACACAACGGACGGAATGTGCTTCTTTTCTTTCTCCTTTGCGTTTTCATCGACATATGTTATACCTCTACCTCGTCATCGTCCTCAAAATCCTCGTCCTCATTATTGACCTTACAGCACAGGTAGAACGATATTATCATTCCCACGATCTGAAACAATATGAGGAGGTGTTACCATAAACAACGTAAACAGGTGTATCATAATGAAGTTCTACTTATATAATACAATGTAGAATATATATATCCCGTCAAACAGGTGTATCATAATGAAATTCTACTTATATAATACAATGTAGAATATCCCGTCAAACATGTCCATATGTGAAACACCTGTACATGGATATAGGTAAACGAATCACAATAGTATTCAGTAATAATATTCCTCCTTCAAAATGAGCATACTGGATATATACATTTGCCAGACTAGACCTAACATGCATGGTGTAGACAGCAAGGCAACTACAGCGGGTTAAATAGGTTGTAATGTACATGTAATCTAGGACATTGTAATGTACAGGTAAAATAGGACATTATAATGTACGGGTAAAATAGGACATTGTAATGTACATGTAAACTAGGACATTGTAATGTACAGGTAAAATAGGACATTGTAATGTACAGGTAAAATAGGACATTGTAATGTACAGGTAAAATAGGACATTGTAATGTACAGGTAAA